>NW_019167904.1:5530063-5790338 GCF_002303985.1 Durio zibethinus
ATAAAGCTCTCTAGACAAAGGTACAACGAGATTTGAAAAAATAAATGCTCCTCTAAACAGAGACATCACAACTTTGAAAAATAAAATGCTAATTGACAATCATGTCCAAAATGAGTCATAGATTGTGTCTAAAAGGAATTTTAGGAGATTATGCTCAAAGGTCTTACAAATCGTTTCATAATACTGAGAAATACCATTTTCCAAGGATTAGAATCTTACCTCATAAGCTTATTTTCAAACGAGAATTTGAAACTTTTTCATCGAAAAGTCTTCACATTTGTCTTCTTCATGTGGGATCTTGAAATATCCCTACTTTTTAAATTCATGCACTAGATCTTCTCACATACAGCATATGCTATGCACTATATATTGAAAAATGCAATGTATGCTATGCAAATGCTGGTTAATTAATTCCCATTCAAGTAGGGTACTCAAGTTTCTCATCTTTTGCTTAGGCCCTAAACCCCTCGATCCTTAGGTGGTACGACCAAATCAATGTAATTCTCAATCATCTATCTCATTTTCTTATATTTTTAAAGAAATCTTTTTTCAAATTCAATGTCCTTATCAGGAATTGAATATTTCATATTTGCCTTTATCACTCTCAATCTTTCCAATGTAATGTAGAAATCTTTCATGCTATTATTTATTTATCAATCATTATTTCAACCTTAAAAAGTAAGAATGCAATCACCCATTTCTTCTATTACAAGGTAGTAAAAAGAAAAGAGTAAGAATGGCTAGGAAATAATCAATAAAAAGAGAAACACAAAGAATGAAGTGAAATATCTTTTATTAGCAAAATGATAGCAAACTTTGGCCAATGTGAAAAGAAAAGAATTACAATGATGGTTATGGGGAGCCAATGCCAAAAATAAACAATCAAACAATCATGATAACATATCTTAAAATTTTTTTCAAAAAACGTCAACCCCCCGATGCACTTAACAACTTAAAGCTCTTCAAAATATATTAGCCTTCATGCTAGTAAATTTTTAAATTCGATATTGCATTCTCCTTATCTAAGCAGCATTTTCAGGTTTTTAATTTAGATAAACCCTATTTGACTCAAACTGCCCTCTTGGGGTTTTTGACTTGAGTCTTCATTTTTCATTTTTTAATTTTTTCTCTTTTTTTAAATTTTTTTCATTTTTTATTTTTTTAAGTATAGTATTTCTTCACAGCATCAGAATTTATAGGATAAAACAGATCATCTCCATCAATCTTAGTCAATATCAACGCTTCACCCGAGAAAGCTTGTTTCACCACATATGGCATTTCTCAATTTGGAGTCTATTTGCTCCTATTATCATGTTGACTTGAAAGAATTCTTTTCAATACCAACTTTCTTTCCGAAAGCAATGAGGTTGAACCTTATTATCATAAGCCCTCATTATTTTCTTGTGATAAAACTGACCATGGAACAAATGGTGTCAATCTTTTTTAATTGAAATTTAACGGTCATAGTGCTCTCTTAAAAATCCATTCAAGACCCTCTTTCATTTCAATTTTCTTTAGAACCCTCAAACATGGGATTTTCACTTTTCACTGATAGTATAGCTTCCCATTCTATACAACAAAAAAAAATGGACCACTTGCCCTACGTAAAGCGTACGACGATTGGTTCGGATAAGCATGCAACGCAAATGATAACTTTTTTATGTCATATTTTAAGTCTAACGATCATCTTTTCAAGAAGTTTTTTTTATATTTCTTATACCCTACCTCAGACTACCTCATCATTTTCAGACGTATGGTGCTTGAATTTATGATGTTTTATTCATACTGGGCAGTATATTTTTGTATCATCTTACTATTCAGATTCTTAGTATTATTTGAACTGATTCTCTCTGAAAGTTTATATTTGTAAATGTCTCTCTTTTCCTATTTCATGAAATAATCTATCATTATGAAGATAAACCTATGCCCATTAGAAGCCTTTAGGGTAATAGGACTAATGACATCCATGTCCCTACATAGAGAATGGCTAGGGTGGTGCCAAAATATGTAAAGAAGATAGTAAAGCATGAATCTTATCAGCATAGATCTGACATTTGTGATATTTTTTAACATAGTCAATACAGTCACTTTCTATTATCAACCAATAATACCTTACCTCTTTATGATCTAATCCTAACCATCATATGTTCCATTCGGTATGTGCCCCACATATTTCCATTATGCATCTCATCAATAATTTTTTAGCCTCGATCTTATTACGTATTCTAACAATAACTTGATCATGGTTTTTTTGTTACAAATACTTTATCTAGGAAGAAGCTCATAGCTGATTTTCAGATGCCCTTTTATCGTTTCTCATTTGGCTTAGACTGAGGGTATTATTGGTTCTTAACATATTGTAAGATTCATTAATACCAAGACTTTCCCATCATCTTTCTTCTTTTACATTAGAATAATGAGCTGATACATCTTTGACATCATAGTTTAATGGGTGAATGTCGGTTATTATCACTAATTCGAACCATTGTTACCAAAGTAGCCAAGGCATCGACAATCAAATTTTTTTCTCAAGGTAAATGATCAAACTGGATATTTTCAAATTACTTGATTAGCTCTAGGATATACTGATGATGTAGAATGAGTTTCAAATTTCTCGTCTCCCATTCTCTTTTCAATTTATATATAACTAGAGTTGAGTTTTTAAACACTTTTAATACGCTAACTTTTTTGTCTATAGTAGCCTGTAATCCCATGACACATGCCTCATATTCAGCGATATTATTTGTGTAATTGAAATTCAACCTTATTGTTATAAGATAGTATTGTTCTTTTGGAAAAATTAAGATTGCTCCAATTCCATATCCCAAGGCATTAGTAGCTCTATCAAAATATATTTTTCAATATTTCTCTTCATGCCTTTCTTTTTCAGTTGAGAAATAGTCATCAAATCTTTATTAAAAAATTTAAATTTTATTAGCTCATAATCTTCGACAGCATGATTTATGAGAAACTCGACTATAACACTCCCTTTTATTACCTTTTGGCTTACATATATGATATCATACTCCAAGAGCATTACTTGTCATCTAGTAATTCTTTCAGACAAAGAAGGCTTTTCAAAAATGTATTTAATTAGATCAGTTTTGCTATAAGCCAAGTGGCATGATAAAGCATATATTGTCTGAATCTTTTGGCAGTCCAAGCTAATGCATTACACATTTTTTCCAGATAAGAATACTTGGACTCGTATTATGTGAATTTTTTACTCAGGTAGTAAATAGCTCTATCTTTTCAGCTAGATTCATCTTGCTACCCTAGTACATCTCATTGAATTCTTGCACACTATCAGATATAAAATTAAAGATCTTTTTGAAAAAGTGACACCAACACTAGAGAATTTGATGAGTATTGCTTAATTTTATTAAAAGCTACTTGGCATTTCTCATTCCATTCTCCATAGTTATTCTTACGAAGAAGCTTAAATATGAGATCACATTTGTAGGTAAGTTAAAAAATGAACAAAGAAATGTAGTTCAATCTACCCAAAAAACCTCAAACTTTTTTTAGTGTTCTTGGAGGTGACAAATTTTGAATGACTCATATTTTATTTATATCAACTTTAATCCCTCTTTCACTGATCACGAAGCCTAGCAATTTTTCTGACCTTGCCCCGAAGATGCACTTGACTGGGTTTAACTTGAGTTGAAATTTCCTCAACCTCTCAAATAGTTTTCTAAGGTTTATGACATGATCTTTGTCTTCTCAAGATTTTGCATTCATATCATCTACATACACCTCAATCTTTTTGTGTATTATGTTATGAAAAAGAGTCACCATGGCTCTTTGATACGTTACCCCAACATTTTTTAAACCAAATGACATGATTTTGTAGTAAAATGTTCCCCATATGGTCATGACAGTGGTCTTTTTCATTTCATCAGTAGCCATTTTTATTTAATTATACCTTACGAACCCATTCATAAAGGAGAACATAGAATGCTTGATCGTATTATCTACCAGTGTGTCAATATGAGACAAAAAAAGTTATCATTTAGGCTAGCCCTATTCAAATCATGATAATTTATGTATATTCATACTTTTTCATCTTTCTTGAAAACTGGTACTATATTGGCTACTCATTTTGGATATTTGGCTACTTGTAGGAAACTTGCATCAAATTACTTTTTCACCTCTTATTTGATCTTTAGCAATATTTTAGGTTTCATTCACCTCAATCTCTATTGGACTAGTTTATATTCTAACTTTAGAGGCAGTCTATGCTCTACTATTTTTATACTGAGCCCAGGCATATTCTGGTAAGACCAAGCAAACACATCTATAAATTTTTGAGTAGATTTTTCAACCGTTGCCTGTCCACTATTGAGAATGAAGTGCCAATTTTAACCTTTTTTTTATTCTCCTTATCTCTTAAATTCACCAATTCAATTGTCTCCTGATGAGGCTTAATTGGTTTACTTTCTTGCTTAATCAATCTCATTAGATTAGAAGGAATAACATATTTTTCATAGTCATCTTCGTTATCAAGTGCATCAATGTTAATTGATTTTTCAAAATTAACCCTTTGATCGTTATTATGATTAATTTTCTATTCATTTAAGGACCTAAAATTGAATGAAATGGGATATGTTGGCAAAATGTATGAGAAAAATGAAAAAAATGAAAAAATAAAGGTACTAGAAGAAATGATTGAAAATGCATCTTTCCTAATTTTTATTAAAATAATAATAGATAAATGGTCCAAACAAAAAAGACAACCCCAAAGCCTTGGGCATAAGCTATTAGGATGTACAATTGGTCTCAATGATAGTAGACATTTTGATAATGCTTCAATTATTTAGCTCATAATTTGATGGATAAAGGCGAATCCACGTTTCTTACTCATACCCATTTTCATCTCCAATCGTATAGATAGACAATTCAATAAAAACCTTTTTTCATACTTTGTTTTAAATCTTCTTCTATAGTTATGTACATGAATCTTTCAAGCTTAAAGATCTCATACCAGTATGCAATGATCATTAACCTTACTATCTTACTTGCTTATCTTCTTTTGATTTTTTAGTCTTCTACTTCATAGCCAAGACCCAACCTCTCATTGTTGTTCATTATTATTGGAAGCTTTCTTATCCCCTATAAATTTTTACCCAGCCTTATTTCAGAATACCAGGCCTTATTGATGACTTGACTTATTACTATGTTTGAAAAATGTTAGTTTTTAGGCCTCTCGCCCACTGAATTGACTAATTCAAAGGATAGATGATAGCATTCCATTGCTTTCTCAACAGCTTTCATATATGAAACATTTAACGACTGGGTTACCAATATATCTTCTTCAAACAGTACCACCAACTGACCTTTTATATTGAACTTGATCTTTTGGTGCAAGGTAGATGGGACAACCCCTGCCATGTGAATCTATAGCCTTTTTAGCAAGCAGCTATAAGATGAAAAGATATCAATTATTTGAAATTTTACATTAAAAGTGCATTACCCAATTTGTAAGGGCATTTTTATATCCTCTAAGACTTCTTGCCTGGTCTCATCGAATGCTCGAACAACCATTTAGCTATCCTTTATATGTGAGTAATCAACAAGTAACTTTGCCAAAATTGACATAGGCATGATGTTAATAGTAGAGCCATTATCGATGAGGACCTTGACAATAATATGACTATTACACTTGATAGTGATATATAGAGCCTTAGTGCTTTCCTTTTCTTTTAGAAGAATCTCATCATCACTAAATGATATGTAATTTGGCATGACCAAGTTTTCAGCTAAATGGTTCACATATTTAACAGACACATTATGTGTTACATATGTTTAGTTCAGCACTTTCAACAAGATATTTTGGTGTGGTTTCGAATTCAATAACAGTGATAATAATGAGATTCGTACTGACATCTTATTTAAATATTCAACCATAGAATATTCACTGTGTTTTATCAGTTTTAGGAATTTATAAGCCTCTTTTTTTAACACCGATTTCGGACAATCCTCTTCAGGTATCACTTTTAGGTTATTTCGTTCTTTGCCTACCTTGGCCTTTTTTTCCTAGCCTTTTTTAGTATTTTTAGAGTGTAACATCTTTCACTTTCAGTGATGCACCCCACACCAGTTATATTAGCAGCATCAAACTTAGAATCATTCTTTTCTTACCCTTGAATTACTATGTCATAGACATATTTCCATAGCATAGCTCTATTGCTCTTGTAAGGGAACGGAGCAGGAACTTTAAAAATTATTAGCCTAGGAACAAACTTGTCTATGGTTGACTTTGGCTTATCCCTACAGTAAATCGTTATCATCCTTGACAGTAATTTTGATGGCTAGTCAGTCATAGACACCTTAATATTCTTTGAATCTTTTTTTTTTTATATAGAATTCAATTTGTTATGAATCCATAAGCTTCTGTACCTCATGATGAAATTGCTGACATGTTCAATAGAGTGATCAATTACCTCACTATGATATTTGTAACTCTTACTATATGCACCATGACAATTATGTGGACTCACTGGTGGTATCATGCCAACTTTTCATAAGATATCAAATAGCTAACTAAGAAAGGTCTTGATTTCTACTATTTTTTTTCACACGACACTCTTTTTCCTCACTCAGAACATTCACATTATGGTTAGGCAAAGGATTACCCTAATGTTCAGTGAAGTTACCCCTTCTGTATTAAAATTGATCATTTTATCCTTGATCAATATTTACACTTTATGTTTTAAAGTAGTGTAATTTTTAGTGGAATGACCAGTAATCCTATAGTAATAATCACAATGAACTGTGAAATTATACCACTTGAGCTAAGGTGGCATGAGTGGCTTCACACGATTATAAGCAATTAGGTGATTATTGTAAAGCTCTCGATATAATTTCATATAAGTCATGAGAATTGAGTTGAATATGGGTCTTTCATAAGTAGTTCATTGCTTTTTTAAACCACTTATTGAGCTAATGGGATGAGTCTAAAGTTTTGGAGAAAGTTAAGCATTAGGACTATATGTGGCAGTGTAAAATCTGAAAGGGGCTTAATAGGTCAAAAGGTAGAATGGCTCTAGGTTTGGCTGGTATGAGTAAGGAGAAGCATTATTCACAGCAGGGTAATATAGAGAATAACCTTGTGGTGGGTAAGATTGATAACCCCTGAACTATTATCTATCAAAGCTCACAGTTTGAGTTTCAGTCTCTTTCTTTTTTGAGGCTCTTTTAGTGGATGGTTTCGCTCCTTTTAACTTACCATTCTTGATGGCACTCTCAATGATTTCGTCAGAGATCACCATGTAAGCGAAAAATTTTGTTGCATTCCTTATCATTTTTTCATAATAATGATATTTCAAAGTGCTGACAAATAACACTATAGTTTTCTTTTCAGTTAAAGGAGGTTGCACTTGAGAAGCTACATCCCTCCATCTCTGGATGTATTCTTTGATTGACTTATTTGTATTTTTTTTATATTCTATAAAGATAAACAATTAAGAGCTAAATCTATGATATGTCGATATTAACTAATGAAGTCACGAGCCATATCACTCCAAGAATAGATATGGATCCTATCGAGCTGGACATACCACTAAGCATCAGAGCCAATAAGGCTATCTTAAAAAATATGCATTAGTAGCTTTTCGTTATGGGCATGGGGTTACCATCTTCCGACAGTGCATGATAATATGAGTTTTCAGGCACTTTGTACCATTATATTTCTTAAACTTTGGTACTTTGAACTTAGGACGAATAACAATATTTAAGACTAGATAAAGCTTAGCAGCATCGATAGAACCATAAAAACCAATTCCTTTCACGACCCTTAACCTTTTTTCTAGCATACTAATCTTTGAGTCTTTCAGATATTCGATCACTTTTGCTTTCTCCCTCTCTTTTTCCTTCAAATCATCCAAATCAGGAACTTGGATCGATTTCACTACCTTTTCAGTAAAGACATGATTCATATAGCTATGGTAATGCCTTGGGTTAGAGGTTGATGGCATTCCAAGATATGTAGGATATGTGAATTATTATGGTGAAACCTTTTGTGTAGACTGGGCTTGAGGTAGACCAAAACTATATAGATATAGAGGGTCAGCCACCTCTTGTAATGGATGGTTTTGTTGGCTGGTATTCTCTTCTATTCTTCTTTCCTTGTTTAACTTGTTCAAGGCCTCTAGAATCTTGTTTAATTCCCCTTCAAGCTTCTCTTTGGATTTTTTTATCCTTTCAAGACGATTGAAATTTTCTTGTTCCATTTATTTAGCTCTAGTCCATGTGTTGTATCGATGAATGAGGTTTTTATTAGGTGAAGCTATCTTTGAACTTTGAGTATCATAATTATATGATTATTAGAAATTATATACTCTATGTTTGATATGAAAATGCATGAAATGTACTAATGTTTGCCACATCACAGTTATTGATAAAAGAAATCTCTATTTGAAACTTTATTTTAAAAATTTCAAAATTACATCCTAATAAAGCCAAAGCAACATTCTAAAGTCCTAAGCATCATCATTTATTTCTAATGCCTCCTTATAAATTTTTTAGCTTGCTGGTAATGATTTTGTGCCTCGTATAAGAAATCAAGCAATTATCGCTCATAAGCTCTCACGAGTTACACCACAACTTTTAAATCTTTAATTTTTTCTTTCATTTTTTATGCTTTATCTACAGCAATGCATAATTGATTGAACAAATGCCTTAGATGCCTTTATTTTTCTGTGCACATGTCTTTTCATAGCTCACTTTGTTTAGCTTATCTCTTGCATTCATTAGACAAGGCTTCTACTTATGCTGTGTGTCGATCTACTATCTCTTGTAGCATCTGGTTATGTCTGTATGCCCTAGCAATAGCCATTTATCCTTCTTCCACCATTGCTTTTAGTAATTCATTTTCTTTTAAAAGTCAGGCAAGCTTGGGTGTTACTGATGAATATGTCATACCTAGATTATTGAACAAGGCTTTCCACTGATCTTTTTGCTGCTCGAGGCTTTGGATTTTCAGTTCTTAAAGTCGTAAACTTTCTTCCATTTCTAACTTCAATCGCTTATTTTCTTATTCTAGCTCATCTTTCTCGATTTGGAATTTTTTTTAGCCATTTCTACTTTAAGTAAAGGATCTTAAAGAGTGAGTTTTGAGGAATGGCCAAGTATTTGCTTTCAAGGAAGCATTATGTCTTTACCCCTCTTTGCATGCTACACATTATATTCTAGGATGACATCATAATTAAACCTTTCCTGATTAACTTTGATGGTTTACTTCCATGCTTTTTTTATCTTTTTAATCATCCCATATGCCCCTTTATCAGTGAAAGAGAATTCTCATTGGTTAAGTCCATAGGTTTCTGAAATGAATTTGCTCGCATCCGGATTATCTTTTCACCAAAGTTGGGGCGTAAGTAACAGCACCCCATAGGCCTAATAGAAACACCCAAAGTTGATTTTTAAAACTATATAACATTGTGTCATGATGTATCCAATGAGTTCTCTAGATTATCCTTTAACTATCAAGGGCTTAAAAGTAAGAAACTCATTCTTCTTTTGACTTTGCTTGAGGCCATGTACTATAATAAAACTCCTTAATTGGGACGCTAAAATACAAGTATGGCTTATGAAACTGGCTTTCTTTACACTTAATGTGACTTTTCATCCATACATAAAATAATTGTAAGCACCCATTAAACTGACCTTTACCATTTTTATAAAAAAAATTCAGAGAACGAATGGTTTCTACTAAAATAGTTGGTGATGCATTAACTTGGTATGCTAACTAATCGACAAAGTTTATCATTGTGACATCAACATACCTAATGACTTTTGGGAAGATCACCAATCCATATAAAGTTATAGCTATAGCCACTAACCCTTAATCATCATCCAAATACCCCTGGATAAAATCTTGTAAAAAATTCCATGGAATAGCCTTACTTTCACCTTTTGTCTTGACACATGCATTGACTCAAGGTAAATAACATTTGCACCAGTTTTTTACGATAGCCCACTTTATTTGACCAATAAATCTTATCCGAGTTTGGAAACCAAAGTGAAGTAGGACTATATATTCTTCAATTATAGGCACTATGTCTACTTTATTGAAAATGAAACATCTATAGAAAGGATCCCAAAACTAAATGATGGCTCTAACCAGATTATTGTCCACATCATCTGGAGTAGTGAAACTATGTCTCCATATCTATTTTCAAATGCCTCATGCCTTGTTCTACTCATGTATCCCCAAACACTGCTTAAGTCAGCCAAATCATTTTGTTGGAGATCGAGATGAACTCTTTCGGGCAATAAAGAGATAAAACCTTCAGGTAAGCAATTTTTTTATTTTTTTTTACCTTCATCTGACTTGATTTTCAATTGATGAGCAGATTTATAATGAACTAATGTAGACTTTGATTACATTTGGCTTTCTATGGATGTAAATGTGAGATTTGATTTATTAATAACTGATATGTGGCAAATATTTTCTATGTAAGAATGATACAAATGTTAAAACATGAGCATGAAAATGATGCATAGAATGAAATGATATGATAATGTTAAGACATGAGCATGAAAATGACACATAGGATGAAATGATATGAAAATGATGCAAATGCACAAAATCAAACTAATAAAATAGTTAGATAAGCAATATATAAGTTGTTCCTTCTTATGTCTTAATTTTGGGATATATCTATCAATGGGTAGGAATGGTTCTATCTTAGGGCTGGCCTCTTAAAGATGGATTATATACAAGGTTAGGTGATTTTGACTACTAAAGATTCTCAAATTATTCCTTACATTATCGTCCATCATAGACTAGTAAGGCAGTCTAATCTTTACCCATCACAAGCTATTAACAAAAAAACATTCAATGTCAGTAGGAGTATTTCGCTAGTCATTACGAAGATTATCATATCATGAGAATGTAGGTACTTTACTCCCTTCTACGAGGATGGAGCCCGGGTATAGAGCTTATATAATATAAATGCATGTGATAGTACGTGAAAAAAGAACATATAATTGTCAACCCCATAAATCAAATAAGAAATAAAAAGAGAAAAATGTTAGTAGACAGATAACACAAATCATTACAATTTAAAATCATTAGACCAAAGAATACGATAAATTTAAAAGTTTATGGCTTGACTCTCGATGTCTATCCCCAGCCGTGTCACCAAACTATCATAACATATAGATCCATAAATCTATAGCTAGACTTAATAAAAGGAGTCACCACCAACATTTTGTTATCTAGATGTGATTGACCACCTGAGAAATCTATCCTTTTAAAGAGTTCCTAAGCTTGATTAAGGGTCTTTAACAGAATAGGCTCGGGTCTACAACTAGAACATTGCTCGAAAGTTTGGTTACATATAAGAAAGGTTATAACACCCTTACATGTCCATCCAAAAGATAGTACCGTTTTATTTTAAATTTATCCTAAGATCTCGATTTTAATAGTCTTAACTTTTTATATTTAAATATTAAAAATAATTTTTAAGATTCTTCTATCAATCCGATAGAATTCTCAAAATTATTTTTTTAGCTCAAAGGTATTCAAGAATCTCATTTGTTTCATTGAAAAAGCTTTGTCGTCGAAAAAAGTTTATTTATTATTCTTTTTTGTAGAAAATATATCTAATTATTTTATCCTTTGGGTAAAATTAAAAATATTTTTTTTAATTTCTAAATTTTTTACCGTTTGGGCCTATTTAGAATTTTTTTTTTAATTTTTTTGTTTGATTTCTAAATTTTTCATTATTTGGGTCAATTTAGAAATATTTTCTTTTCTTTTTTTTGGAATTTCTAAATTTTTCATCATTTGGGCCTATTTAGAAATTCTTTTTACTTTTTTTTTGTTTTCGAAAAGAAAATAATGTGACAATTATTTTTTATTGAAATCTCATTTAAATTCTTCCACCATTTGGGATAAATTTAAAGAAATTTTTCACCTAAAAATTTATTAAGAATTTACCATTTGAAATTTCTAAGAATATCATCATGAGATAATTATTACATAGATTCAACCAAAATTTTATTTGGAAAAAATATAATTACTTTTATTAAAATTTTATCTAAATTATTTCACAATTTGAAACAAATTTAGAGAAAATTTTTCACCTAGAGATTTATTAGAAATTTACCATTTGAAATTTTTAAAATCTCATCTTTGGATAATTTGTATTTAATTCTAAAATTTTTATTATATTTTTTATTTTTTATTATATATTTTTTTGTTTTGAAAATAAATATGAATTATTGTTATTAAAACTTTATCTAAATTATTCCACAATTTGGAACAAATTTAGATAAAAATTTTCACCTATGAATTTTATAAAAATTTACCATTAGAAATTTCTATAAATTTCATCATTAGATAACCAATATTTATTCTCAAATTTAATTTTATTTATTTATTTTATTAATTTTTTAATTAAATTAGATCACACAAAAATACTTAAAAAATAAACACATAAAAAATACAAAAAAATGAAACGGCTTGGCTTAGCAGTTAGAATTCAGCTTGGCTTGAGACAGAAACAACGGCTCGAAAGCACGACTCAAGGGTGCGACTCAGTTCGATTTAGCTGGAATAGATTGGCTAGAACGCATGTCGGTGAAGCGGGTCGCAATCGGGTTGGGTTGATCCAAATAGAAACGCGTGAATCCTAGGGGTTTCTTAACACTAAAATGACATCGTTTTGCAATGGTATAAAAGGCTAAATCCTGACTTTTTACCAGATCTCGCTTCTTCCCTCTTTTTCTTCCCTTTTTTTCCTCTCCCTTTCTCTCTGTGAACCCAGAATCTGATTGAATGTTCTACCAAAAATTGGGAAAAGCTATCGAAAACTGGAAAAATTATGCCAAAAAATTTACGTTTTGTTGAAAATTTCATCGAAATTTGGAATTTTTCCATAAATTTTCCAGAAAAAAAACTAAGAAAAATTTTAAAATTTCTTAAAAACTCTAGGATTGTTTCTATTTTCTAAACACTTTTTGTTCTTTTTTTTCTTCTGTTTTCTCTGTTTTATGTGTCCCTTTTGGTCTCTGATCAGTGGGTATTTATAGAGTTTAATCAGAAGAATTTTTTATTAACTCTAACTTAGACTTTGATAATAATTCTGCCTTATCCCATAGAAATTCAATTCATACATAACTCTACCACCACTCTAATCCCCAATAGAACCTTCTTATTTTATTTTATTTTATTTTAATCATTATCTGATAAAAATTAATGAATAAAAAAAGATAAACAATAAAGAAAAGAAAAAAAAGTCAAAACAATAAAATAAATAATGAATGATAGATAAACCTATAGCTCTTGGGCTTGATCACTGACACCATTGGACTAATCTCAATTGATCTGGGCCTAGACCAAATTGGATGTCTATAATTATATTACTAAGTTTAAATTTACTATTCATTCTCTCACAAATTTTACTATTAAAAGAATATCGCTACCATGTTTGTTTCACATACTTTTATTTCCTAAATTTAATTATTTTTGTTATCTAATTCCTTAGTTTGGTAGAGAAACTTTCTCTCTTATTATGAATCTTAGGTAGTGTTTGGTTTCAAAAAAAATAGAACTTTTTTTGTTTTTATTTTTTAAATAAAAAATGAGTGAAAACCTATCTGATAATTGAAAATAAAAATAAATTTTTAGAAAACAAAAATGAAAATAGATTGAAATATGAAAAGAATTATATATTTTTTCAATTGTGAAAACAAGTGATGTACATTAATTTTTTCCTTATGTTTTGCAAGTTACCATATTTAAACACATTTTAATGTTATTAATTCATAAATATTTTTATATTTATAATTAAATGCTATTAATAGCAATATCATTGAATATTTTATTTATTTATTTATTTATTTTTTACATTTTTAGAAAAATTTTATTGTCGTTTACCAAATACATTTAAAAAAAACAAAAACTATTTTTTAGAAAATAAAAATAATAAAAAAAAAAACATTTTTTCAAACCTAACAAAGCCTTACATTCTCAACAATATCAAAAAGAGGGAAAGTTGGGAAAATAAAAAACTTTCATCTCTCTCATTGAGGATTTTTTAGATTTCAAAAGAAAAATGAATATTTTTCATTTGCCCGTTCTTAATTACATTTTTGGACTATACAAACAATATTATTTACCTTAAAAATATAGTAATTTTTTATAAAATATTATGAAAATAAAATTTTTCGTAATACATTTTAAACAGAGATCACATACTTTAAATTAAAAACATGGTCTTTGTTATTTTAAGAAGATATATTATGAAAAAAAATATTTTTCAAGTAATTTCGACAAAGATTTTTTTTTTAGATTAAAAACATGATATTAGTTGAAAATATAATATGAAAAAAATTTATACTTTTTAGATTAAAAACGTTATATTAGTTGAAAATATAATATGAAAAAAATTTATACTTTTCTTTTTATAGTTTCAATAAAAATCATATTTTTTCTTGAAAACATAATTTTTGTTGAAAATATAAAAAAACAAAATATTTATTTTTAAAATTTTATAATTTCAACAAAAACAACATTTTTAAGAGTAAAAATATAGTTTTTACTGAAAATATGTAATCATTTGCTATTCTCTATTTAAGAAGCTATCTTTTTACATGATTCATAGTTTTTTCTATTTTCTTAGTTGCAAAAAATAAAGCGAACTTATATTCCACAATATAACATTCTTTTAAAAATTTTCAACAACTATAAATTTTACTATATAGTTTTACTAAAAATGTACAGTAAATTTATCTTTATAGTTTTATAAATTTGTAATATATGGGAAGATGTTTATTAAAAAGAAATCGTTATTATTTTATTTTTTAGATAAATTAATTAATTAAAAATATTTTAAATATTTAACTAAATATATAAATAATTTATAATTAAAAATCTTATAAAATATTAAATAAATAACTTATTTCTATATTTTTATGTCTGTCAAATTTATTCACATATTATTAAAAGACAACTAGTTTGTGGCATGTGCTATGCATGGGTTATTTTTATATAATTATACATAAAAATATTGTTTTTAAATATAAAATTTACATATGCATATATCCAAATAATATCTAAAAAGAAACTCATTATCATATGGATATTAGATGTTATTAAAAAGTTAAATAAAAAAAATCAAATTAAACATTTTTTCATAAGTGTGGTCAAATTTACCTTAATTAATTTAAGATTTTAAAGTGATTTCACTTACTTTTTAAATCGATTAGAGAAAATACATGACTCCTTTTAATAATTATTTATCTTTTTATTAATTTGAATAAACATATATTAGTCATAAAATCATATCATTAAAAAATCTATATTGCAATTGAAACTCGAAATTTTAATAATTTAGAACATTGTAAGATATGTTTTTAGAAACATATAATTATATATTGAAGTACATGATGAACCAAAGATTTATTATATATGAATGAATTTTGAGCTGAAAAACCCAATATAAGTTCAAATAATATCAAATTTGTTAAACTTTCTATTGAATCACATACAAAAAATAAAAAATAAAACTGTAAATAAAAATAAGTAAAAAATAGTCTCTTTCCCTATTCATTACAAATGAAATACTTAATAATCAAATAAAAAAAATGAGAAAAGTATACCATTAATCATTTTTTTTGACAAATTGAATAATGAATTTATCAAAGAGATAGAAACACATAAGTGCCAAATATTAATAATAAATAAAAAAATCATTCAAAGAGATCTATAAAAAAATTAAACTTTTGATAAAAAATTTATCATCATTCACATTCTTTTTTAACATTATAACTTTTTGTTTTAATATGAAAACCTTGAAACTATAAAACTGAAAAGAAAAGATTAGTTATAAAATATTTTTCATAGTAAAATATTTAAGAACACTAAACAAAAATTGAAATAAAAAGAAATAAAATCAAATAATCATAATTAAGATTAATCTAATGATTCTAACTCGAATAATCAAGGAAAATATATTTACAAAAATATAATACTAAATAAAAAAATAAAAGAACATGTCACAAAAAAATAATAATACCCACAGAGTTTTAATCTTACAACATCTCTTTAGAGCTTAATTATAAAATGTAGATAATTGATGTCAAATGTCAAAAAGTCATACCATCATTTAAACAATGTATTAAGGATAAAAAAGAATAGAAGAATACAAATGAAATTTTTTTGACAAATGTTGTTGTATGTGTCAACTTTATCATATCTCCATTTTATATATAGATAACACACATACTCATAAATGTGAACCTCAAGAATTGAGCTATTAATCAATTACACATTACTAAAAAAAATTTTTGTCTCCTTAATTACATATTGTTATAGAGTTTAAATTTTAAATAATATAATTTGACATATCAGTTCTTTTTATTTTTGTAATCAAACAACCATAATTAAGATAATATAAGTATAAAAAGTTTTAAAGAATTTGCAACAAAATTAAAGCTATTGAATGCATGACCAATAAGAGTTTTATTGTTAAAAAAAAAATAGAAAGAAATCTTTATACTTAAAGTTAAAAAAAAAAACTAGAATTAAAGCCATTGAATAGGTAACAATATTTTTTGGATGATAATTGAAAAAATATTAAAGATTAAATTAGTTTGTAATTTTAATTTTGAAATTTGAATAGTTGATTATGATCAAAACACATGACATCATTTGATACTGTTCATGTATAAAAAAATTATCCTACATACATAAACTTATTTCATTTTTTTAAGTTAATATATTGAAGTTATCTTTTGTGTGTGTGTGTGTGTGTATATATATATGTATATATATAAAATAACTAATATATATACATATTAGATTAATATGTTTATATAATCATAAATAAAGATTAGTAAATATGCAAAATTATTCATGATTAATTAGTTTTCTATTTAAATTTTTATTTTTTGAATTAATTATCAAATTAATTATAACTAATTTATAGGAGGTAAGAATAATGGTATTTAAATATAGTTAATTTAGCCATAATAAATTATTTTAAAATTAATTATATAATCAAATTCATTAATTATATAACACATGTCATTTAACTATGACATTCCATATGTCAAAAATGTAACTTATCTATGCAGGATTATTTCCTTTTATACTAAAGACTTTAGCTTTTATATATTTATATAAGATATAGTAAAAAATTATTATTTAATTTTACATTTCTCTAACCAATACAAAAATTTTACATTTTTAAAATTAACAAACTTCAAAAATCATTCAATCTCCTTTAATGTCCTTTTTTCCCAAAATCACTTTTTTTTTTAAATCTAAAAATCTATAAACTAAATGCCTTTTAAGTATTATTATCAAAACCCCTTCAAGGCGCAAGCATGTCTACTTGTTTCTTTCTATAACATTGTTGATTTAATGTTTGTTTTGATAATTAAAAGTCCATTGGAGGCTGAATTGGTGAACATGGCAAACCTATGAAAGAGAAGAAGGCTAAGAGATGCCAAAGTTAAGACTCAAAAGCACACTCCAATGCTTAAGCCAATTTGTGATTGAAAAAAATAGGTAACCAATAACAGAAGAGAAAGTATGAATTTAAAATATGATAGAATAATATGATATAAATATAATACGAATAAAAAATATGAAAATAACATGAGTTAAAATTTTAATAATAATAATTGTTATATATAAATTTAAAAAACTAAAAAAATACATTTTAGATTTTCGTATCGTCAAGAATTATAACACGTAATTTTTATATAAAATACGGATATGAATACATGAATTTTAATATTTTATATGATACAAATACATGAATTATCAAATTAACTCGTGGATTTAATTTTTTGGGCCTAGCAAACATTTTCAAATAAAAGGATAAAAATAAAATTGAATGATGGTTAAAAGATAAAGAATAACACATATCATAAACTTATCTAGACTTGCAATCTCAATCTTTATTTTGTTTGGAAGCAAACTAGATGAGAGGACCACGGGTTCAATGAACTCAACTTTATCGAAAAAAAAATTTAGAACTCTCAATTCTAACAACATTTGGAAAGCTACTTGTGTGGAAAAGCTGGATTCATCTATTTAAAGCAAAAAAATAGATAACAAGAGATGAAGTTTGGTTCATGGATATTGGTGTTTATACTACAAAGCTTGGATTGGATGATGGCTTTCTATTGCCACATACTTTTGCATCATGCAATGAGAGAAAAAAAAATTAAAAAAAAAAACATATTCTCAACATTCACATGCTTTGCTCCTCTAATTTAATTGTTTACAATCATTTTTTTCTTTTTTTAATAATTAAAAAAAAGACTCTTTTGACCTTGATTGGTTTTTTAATAAAATCAATACTTTTAACAAACTTGTCAATATACATAATTTGATTACATTAGCAAATAAATTATAATAAAATAAAATATGTTCATTATACTACAATAGAAGAGCCAAATCTTTTTTATTATCGTCATCTTAAAATTTAAATTCAAAATATTTTTGAATCATAAATTTTAATCACTGATAACAAAAAAATTTATAATGATGTTAATCATTTTAAAATGAATGAATTTAAGATATATGAACTCAAAATTTAATTCAATTATTTTTTATAATTATCTTTAAAAGATAATATGGAGTAAATTTGATATTTAAATTTTAACATATGTAATTTTTTTTTTATATTTGTCGACCGCAACTTTTTTTGTATAAAAAAATTAAGATATATAAAATAGAAATAAAATTAAAAATTAGATTAGATAATAGACATGAATACAACTTCTAGTAACACGAATTGTCACCTTTTGTTATGACATGGCAAGACAAAGGGCTCTTATTAGAAAGAAGGTGATAAGCTTTTACGCGATGGACAGTCTCTGGTTCAAGTATTGGTAGGCTAGGTGCATTGCACGCCACGTGACTCTAATCAAGATACATTCAAAAAAAATATCTATGATTTTTTTACTATTTTCTATTTCATAAATTAAGTTCTTTATGTTAGTTCCATTTCATACGAAAATACAAAGAAAGTTCAACATATATATATATATAATTTATTTTTTATATTTAAATTTATTAAAATTTAAATTCTAAAATTAAAAATTAAAAATTAAAAATTTTATCAACATATCATTCGACTGTCTTGATAGTTTGAATTGAAGTTATATAATTTTAAAGCAATAGAAATATTGAAATAAAATCTATAGCATAGTATGAGAATTGTTTATATAAACTTGAGACGAAATGTTTCATTCCAATGAACGGAAAAATGAAATGCTATTAGAATTGTTGATTCAGTATATCAATTATCAACTGATCAAGAAAGGAAACGATGACCAAATTAATTACACCAAACATCTCGGAGTTTCAAACGAAAATTAAAGAGCGGCAAACCTCGCATTGGGCCTTGAAACGTGAAGAGCCAATAGAAAAACAAAACAAACCCACCCACATCTTTGCATCACAAGCGTGAAGCAGAATGTTGACCTTTTCTGTTTACATGCAAAATCTTTGTACAACTATCATCGTGCCTTGACCCCACGATTCTCGGCCACGTGTTTCCTATCCCCTCACCCCCTCTATTTTCTTCTCTTGCTGTCATCTTCTCTGCTCTTTGGTTTAGTAACGGTTTCCTTCCCCCATTTTCTTCTTTCATAGGACTCTTTCCAACCAACACCAGTATCCCACCATTACCGTAACTTTCTTTCTTTTTCTTTTTCACTAAAATTTTTAACACTTTCCTTTACTTTTTAATGTAGAAACAAAGACAAAACCCCTTCAAGTTTTTCCTTTTCTTTTTTAAGACTATATATGTTCTTTTTGTAGTGCTTTTAATTTAGATTCTAATGCAAAATTTTGGATTTTTACTTTGTTTTTGGTTCTAAGTAGAAAGAAAGAGAAACACTTTTCTTGTACACGAAACATAAAGAAAACCTTCATGTTGTGTTGTTAAGTAATTTCCCCGAAACTCCTTTGATATTGGAACACACAAAAACAAAAAAGACCCATGTTTTCTTAGCTCAAGAAGAGGCAAGAAAGCTGTAGAAAATCGAAACTTTTTTTTTTGGAGAAAGTGAAGGAAAAGAATGGCTGGGAACGAGTGGATAAACGGGTATTTGGAAGCAATATTGGACAGTGGAGCAGCAGCTATCGAGGAGCAAAAGCCAGCAACGGTGAATTTGAGAGAGAGGGGTCATTTCAATCCAACAAAGTACTTCGTTGAGGAGGTGGTGACAGGTGTTGATGAGACTGATTTACATAGAACATGGATCAAGGTTGTTGCCACCCGGAATACCAGGGAACGTAGTTCAAGGCTTGAGAACATGTGCTGGCGCATTTGGCACCTCACCCGTAAAAAGAAGCAGGTCGATCCTCCTCTATCTTACCCCTGTATTTTTGTGTTTATGTGTATGTAACTATGTATTTATGCATCCATCATATTAGAAATTTGAACCTGTTTATGTATATTTGAAATTGGGTTATGTGAAATTTTAAAGAAGTTGTTTGCATTTTGGCAATCATTTCTTAGTTTCAAAACATAAATGCTCAATGACATGTATAAATTAATATATATCCAGTACAAGTACATTTGTCCTTAGTGGTTCTTGTGAAGAAAAAAGTGCATGAATAAATAAATAAGCATACATAAGTATTTATGAAGATAAAATTATATAAATATAAACCTATGCAACTGGTAATATATGCATGTATGTTTTTTTTTTTTATGTGTGTCCGTGTAAGCATCTTGGAGGGATGTTAAAAGCTAATAGTTTTTTTGGCCTTCCCTACATTTAGAAGTGGGTGACTGTAATTACTCTCTCTGTTTCTATAGTTTTGTGGCCCCAAAACAGAAGAAAATTGTGAATCATTTGAGCAATTGGCATTCCTGAATTGGTTTGGCTTTTTTTTTTATGCCTTACTATTTGGTTATCTAGATTCTGTTTGCTTTATTTGGGCTGTGTAGCCCTAGATTGATAGTGATGCAGAAAAAAGCCTTAGAAATATGTGTAATGAGCCTCAATAAAATCAAACTGACATGTAGTTGGTAATGAAGTTAGTAAGAAGCCATGAATAACACTAATAAAAGTTTTATTTAAAAAAAAATTATAGGATTGATAAAATGACTGAATTTAGTGGTAAATTTACTAAGTAAATGGATATATGTGTAATTCAGGTTGTCTTTCAGAATTGTCCAGTCCAATTTACGGCTTGCATATTTATATTTGTTCAGTATAGCTATATGTTACCTCGTATTTCAACAAATTCCTTGTTATTGATAGCTATGTCTATGAATCGACTATTCTGAAAGTGTTTCTTCCTATTTTGTGGGTCAGTGGGAGTTTTGCTAGAATAGTTCTTAAGTGTGACATTGTCCCTTAAGTCCTCTACCATAGATTGAATGCCAAGAAACTTGAAATGAGCTTTTGGTCACTGAAAGTTAAAAAATTTAGAGGACTGAAATCTCGTTCTTATAACGTAAATAGTTGGAGTGGGAAGAACTGCAACGATTGGCCAAGCGGAGATGGGAACGAGAACAAGTGCGCAGGGATGCCACCGAGGACTTGTCCGAAGACTTGTCAGAAGGAGAGAAGGGAGATGCTTTTGGTGAGTTGATGCAAGCTGAGACCCCAAGGAAAACATTCCAACGAAACTTTTCTAACTTGGAAGTGTGGTCAGATGACAAACAGGAAAAAAAACTTTACATTGTCCTTATCAGGTATCATTTTCCCTAATATCCATCAATCTTAAACTCGTATCAAGATTTGTCTATTAATTTAAGCCTAATTCGTCAGGTAGTTTGTATAAATAAATTCTATGCAGCAGTAGATAAAATCATTTTTGGTGCTGTATTTTATTTAATATTGCAGCAGAATATAGGGAAGAGAAAGGAAAGGCATACTTAAGTAATGAAAGCAATTGCAATTTAAAATGATTAAAAGCCTGCTTTACCTTACTCCAATGAAGAAAAGCCTCTTTGTAGTTCTTGAAAAATTTTCATTTCATTATTTAGAGAAGCAAAAAGAATGTAAATGGAATAACCATGCCTGAAAATTAGCATCATGATTACTCCAAGTGGCATGACTTGCTTGCATTTTATTGAATAGTAACTTCATAAATTCTTTTGTAATTAAACCTTCTGTGACCTGGTTTTAAGTTATTCAATTAAAATCTTAGTCAATGTGGAGATTCACGGTTTAGTCACAATATCATGTCCTCTTAGAGTTGGTTTTAGTTCTGCTCATATTTGCTACAAGAAATTCTGCATTAACAATTCAATTGAAGCACCTTTGCATTTTTTCTTTGTAACCAGTTTGCATGGTTTAGTCCGAGGAGATAACATGGAGCTTGGTCGAGATTCTGACACTGGTGGACAGGTAAACGCTATATTCTTTTTTTGGTCAATAGCATCACATTTCTTGCCTTATTTCATTAATTTTCTGCTTTTATGAAAATAAAATAATCCTCAGGTCAAATATGTGGTAGAACTTTCTAGGGCTCTTGCAAAGGTGTCAGGAGTGTATAGAGTTGATCTTTTTACTCGACAAATCTCATCACCGGAAGTTGATTGGAGCTATGGTGAACCTACAGAGATGCTAACGCTTGCTGATGAAGATGGAGATGGCAATGATGGTGAGAGTAGTGGAGCATACATTATAAGGATTCCTTTTGGTCCGCGTGAAAAGTACCTTCGTAAAGAATTACTGTGGCCCTATATTCAGGAATTTGTAGATGGTGCTTTGGCTCATATTCTAAATATGTCAAAAGTTCTTGGTGAACAAATTGGTGGGGGCCAACCTGTGTGGCCTTATGTTATCCATGGCCATTATGCTGATGCTGGGGACAGTGCTGCTCTTCTCTCAGGTGCTTTAAATGTCCCAATGGTTTTAACAGGTCACTCTCTTGGGAGAAACAAGCTCGAGCAGCTGCTTAAACAGGGACGACAGTCAAAAGAAGACATCAATTCAACATACAAGATTATGAGAAGAATTGAAGGAGAAGAACTTTCCCTTGATGCTGCAGAACTAGTTATCACTAGTACCAAGCAGGAGATTGAAGAGCAATGGGGCCTTTATGACGGGTTTGATGTCAAGCTTGAAAAAGTTTTACGTGCCCGTGCTAGACGTGGAGTAAACTGTCATGGTCGCTATATGCCAAGGATGGTGGTAAGGATGCGTTTTCCTTTTTCCTTTCGCTTTCCCCCTATATCTGGAGCTGTTGTTTATTGATTACTGCTTCCATATCATGGCTGTTCGAGGTTGCTCTTCCTCTGAAACATAATCCATGAACTTCATTATTCCACTTGTGTTGAAATATATTGTTACCTCTTCTACAAATAACTTGATTTTCTATGCGAACTAACCTAAGGATCAAATTAGTTAGGGGCTACTAGAATGAATTCACATTCTGTAACTAGTTTGAAAAGACAAATTGGACAATATTGAATCATTTTGTTTGCACCTCTGCTGTTAGCTTTGAAGTACAAGTTATTTGCAGGTTATTCCTCCTGGCATGGACTTCAGTAGTGTTGTAGTTCAAGAAGATACCCCTGAGCTTGATGGAGAACTTGCCACGCTCGTTGGTGGTGCTGATGGGTCATCTCCAAAGGCAATTCCGACAATGTGGTCAGAAGTAAGTGGGTCAACTATGTTATACAATCATTGTGCAGAAATCCTAGCATAGATGTTATTGATTCTTCTAATACTTTTGGTAGGTGATGAGGTTTTTCACAAATCCCCACAAGCCAATGATCTTGGCCTTATCTAGACCTGATCCAAAAAAGAACATAACCACTCTCGTGAAAGCCTTTGGAGAATGTCGTCCTTTACGAGAGCTTGCTAATCTTGTAAGTTGGTGTGTATAATAATTTGATTTACAGATTGGAGGAAAGTATGATAATACTAATTGCTTTTTGTGCAGACACTTATAATGGGAAACAGAGATGATATTGATGAAATGTCTGGAGGGAATGCTAGTGTGCTCATAACAGTTTTGAAACTTATTGATAAGTATGACCTCTATGGGCTGGTGGCCTATCCAAAGCATCACAAACAGTCTGATGTTCCAGATATTTATCGACTTGCAGCAAAAACAAAGGTTAAAATTAGATTCATATTTGTTGAGCTAGCTTCATGTGGTTTGATTTTTATAATTAACTAACTGGATGTAAATATGGTAGGGAGTTTTCATAAATCCTGCTCTGGTTGAGCCTTTTGGACTTACCTTGATAGAGGTTGGTTTTCTATTGATTGGAATTTGTCAAGACGACATCTTATTAAGACGATGAAATAAAATTTGGATCTCTATTTATTTGATATAACGTAGGCAGCAGCTCATGGGCTTCCAATGGTGGCTACCAAAAATGGTGGACCAGTTGACATCCAGCAGGTAAGAACAATTAATATATTCCCAATTATAAGATAATGCTTGGTAGACTTGCCAGAGATTTCAAGCATAAACTTTTCTCCTGAAAGGCTGAGTAGAACTAACTAAAAACTTTATAGTAACTATTTGTTCAAAATGTTAAATAAATTTTGATATCCCCATTTCCGTCTTTCTATTCATTTACTTACTCAAATGTTATACTAGTTCTAATCTGATATTTCTTTTTATGAATTTTAGGCACTAAATAATGGCCTTCTTGTGGATCCCCATGATCAGCAAGCAATTGCTGATGCCCTGCTTAAGTTGGTATCAGAGAAATACTTATGGCATGAGTGCAGAAAGAATGGTTGGAAGAATATACACCTATATTCATGGCCTGAACACTGCCGTACTTACTTGACCAGGGTGGCAGCTTGTCGAATGAGATATCCTCAGTGGCAAACAGATACACCGGGGGATGAAATCGCTGTTGAAGAATCATCTCTCAATGACTCGCTTAAGGACGTGCAAGACATGTCTCTTAGGCTGTCTATTGATGGAGACAAATCTTCAATAAATGATTCCCTAGACGCTGTGGCTACATCTGCTAGTGACCCTGAGCTGCAAGACCAAGTAAAACGAGTCCTAAGCAAGATAAAGAAGCCAGAAACAAACTCAAAAGACACAGAGGGAAGGAAATTTGCAAATGTGGCAAGCAAGTATCCAATTTTGAGGAGGCGACGTAGATTGATTGTTGTAACACTTGACTGCTATGACAGCAAAGGGATCCCTGAGAAAAAGATGGTTCAAATTGTACAAGACATAATTAAGGTTGTTCGGATGGACGCTCAAACTGCAAGAGTCACAGGGTTTGCTATATCAACAGCTATGCCAGTCTCAGAAACAATAGAGTTCTTGAAATCAGCAAAGATTCAAGGAAACAATTTTGATGCTCTGATCTGTAGCAGTGGCAGTGAAGTGTATTACCCTGGTACTTACATAGAAGAAGACGGAAAACTTTTTCCTGATCCTGATTATGCATCTCATATTGCTTATCGTTGGGGCTATGAGGGTCTAAAGAAGACAATTTGGAAGTTGATGAACCCTGAAGGAGAAGAAAAATCCACATCTTCATCTAGCCCCATCGAGGAAGATGTGAAATCAAGCAATGCCCATTGTTGTGCATACTTTGTAAAGGATCCCAGTAAGGTAAATATATCAATTTGACTACTGGTAACATAAGAATTAATTGCATTTCTTGTCTGGATTTTATGGTGGCTTGCTTTTACAGGTAAAGAAAGTGGATGATTTGAGGCAGAAGCTTAGGATGCGAGGTCTCCGTTGCCATCCAATGTATTGCAGGAACTCAACTAGAATGCAAGTTGTTCCTCTTTTTGCATCTCGAGCACAGGCACTGAGGTACTGTTTTGTACAGTTTGATACTTGTTTATCAAGGTGGACCCTTTATTCTTAGGCAGGAATTGAATCATCCATGGTCTTTATATGTTTTGCAGGTCGTTCTATTAGCCATTTTTTTAGATAGTGCTTATATGCAATGACAAAATTAATTCATTTTCAACATTTGCTTTGCAGTTTTTGTAAGTTGACTTCATGTAAATCACTTTGATTCTCTTTTACATGGTGTTATAATCACTTTTGGATCGTGATTTGTTCATTTAATTAGGTACCTTTTCGTGCGTTGGAGACTGAATGTTGCAAACATGTTTGTCATTGCTGGTGAAACTGGAGACACCGATTATGAAGAATTGATATCCGGAGCTCATAAGACTTTGATCATGAAAGAAGTCGTGACGAAGGGTTCCGAAGGATTGCTTAGAACAATTGACCTGAAACTGAGAGACGACATTGTTCCGGTCGATAGCCCTTTGATCACCAGCATTAAAGGTAGAGCAACAGCAGATGAGATTGCTAATGCTTTAAAAGTATTATATAAAGCAAGCCTCTAGAGTCTAAAAGCTGCTAGCAGCATGAGATGGTAGTCTCCATTCCTTAATTCCAATAGAAACTCTTGTTACATCCTTTTTTTTTAATGCTGTAGAGGATTGAGAATTTTCCTTTCCTAGACCATTCTCCAACATTTTTCTGTCAAATGTAGTTAGATGAGTTTCAAACGCTTCTGCGATCAGGTTATACATGCAATCTGGTCTACAATGGCCACTAGTAATATTTTCTTCTATTTTATGTAAATTTGGCAATTTTAAACATAATATAATGAAACGATATGAAAAAAAAAATGATGCGATTTAAAATTTTAACAAAAATCATATATGAATCTGACAGTCTATCATTCGTGTTTAACGTGTCGATATGAAATATGATACGATAAATTTTATATTTTACGCGTATTTATTATAAAGATAACAAACACGTATATATGAATTGTTTGATGTAATATGATGTACCTAAAATTGAACTACCATTGCTGAAGTTATTTGCATATATTGATAGCAAGGTAAAGCATTCAACTATTATTGTACAAAAAAAAAGATGAAAAGTATTCAGCTTTGAAATATAGCATGGGTGGTGATGATGTTATTTCAATCTTTTTGTTGAAACGAACCAAATGGTTTTAACATGCTGTAGACTGAGACGACTACTTCAAGCTCCTCGGAAAAATTAAAATCAGCTCAATCAGATTGCATCGTTGAACATAAAAAGCAAGTATTGACAAAACTTTAATTTATTGATAAAATTCATAAAATTTTTTATTAGAAATAAGTAAATATAAATTTTAATAAAAAAATTAAAATGTAAAAATTAATAATGCGTAAAAAAATTATTTAAAAAATTATTTATAATTTAAATTTAATCATATTTATTTAATTTTAAAATTTTTGTTAATATTTTTATTAAAAATATTTATTTAATAAATATATTAAAATTTATTTAAATTTTTTCAAATTTTATAAATTTAATCTATAATAAAATTTTTTAATTTATCAAATTTAATTTACTGATTTTTAATAAAAAATTTCAAAAATTTTACTTAAAAAACTTTTTATAACCCTTTTATGGAATTCTCATGCCTAAAAGGAATAAACAGCTATTATTCCTTTATACACGTGGCTGACTTCTTTCACAGCAGTGCTTAAATGTTTGATGTAATCTAAGGTGCATGAAATTAAAAATAATAGTAAAGATAAGATAAATTATTATAACAGTGAGATTAAATATTATAATAATAAAATTAAAATTAATAATAATATTTATTTAAATGTAAATATAATGATAATGATGAAATAAAATATAATATAATTAAAAAAATTATTAATAAAATATTAGATTAAAATTTATATATAATAAAATTTATAATAAATATTTGATATTTTTTAAATTAATAAGTAATTAAAAAGTATTAAATTATTTTATATCAAATAATATTTTATTAACAAGTTGAAAATTAGTAAAATTATATTTATATCAAATAATATTTTTATTATTAATTATTTGATTATTAATGTATATATATTAATGTTATTTAATATTTAAAATCTTTAATTTTTATTTAATAAATAATGACATATATTCTAAATTAAAAAATATATTAAGATAAAAAAATGTTGAAATTGTTAGAGTTTTAAAATTAGGGGCATTTTAAAAAATATATTAACTTGTGGATAAAATTGTATAATTTAAGGTCTAATAGTTCGTTGAACCCTTGTTCTTTTAATTAGAATTATAATTAATCAAATTTGAATCGATATAATATTAAATTTGAGTTCGAATTCAATTTCAAATTCGAAATTCAAATTTGATTAATTTTTTTAATTCAAACTCAATTAAATTTAAATTTTATTTAAATAATTTAAATAAATATCAACCATAGTGTGGGTTAAATGATCCAATCATACCATTTCTCTGTTATTCAAACACTTATTGATGATGAGATTAAAGCAAAAAGTGATTCAAACGCACTAAACTGATGGATTAATAAAATCCAAATGAGCCTTAAGTTGCATGCAAAGTTGTGCAAGCCTTTGAGTTTTGTCAAGTTGATATCCTTTATTCTTTTTTAACAAAAATAGTATTATTCTACTTATAATTAATTAAATTTAATATAATAATATAACATAATAATATAATATAAAAATAAATTAAAAATAATATAATTTAAAATTAATAAAAATTGTATATGACAAGAATTGTGAAAATAAAAAAATATTTAGCAAAAAATAGATATGAATATAAATGTTTGAAGTATCAAATTTATAATTAATATTATTATTTCAAAATATACATAAGAAAGAAAAACACATTAAAATTTCATAATACATTGAAAGCTTATAAAATTTAACATATTCAGTTGAATTAAACATAAAAATACCTTTTTTGTAAAAATAAAAATATTTTAAAAGCTCACTGTTTTTTAGAATTAAAAAAAGTTACATATATAACGCACATTTAATAAATTAAACTTTACACGTTGTCGGTTTAAAAAAAAATTAATTTTTTTTGTGAAAGAAAAAAAAATTGGTTAAATTAACTTATTTCTCTTAATTAATTTTTGTATGTTAATTTTTATTGAAAAAATCCTTTTTATTATTTAAAAATAATGGTAGTTTTTATTATTTTATTTAAAAATCAATATTTCATTTTAATTTAAATGTATGGTTGATATTTATTCAAATTGATTTTGTATTTTATTAAAAATTATTAAATTTTAACATGGATTTAAGTGAAAATATTTATTAACTTTCAGATAAAGTAATAAAAATTTTTATTACCTCTTAAATAATGAAAAAGAATTTTCTTTTAACTTTTTTATTTTGGTATAGAATCTTGTTAATAAATAATAATAAATTTTGAATCAGACGTAGAATCTTTTGGGAAAAGGCAAATTGCCTCACATCCAATCGTCTTTCGCCACATGTAACATGATCCTCACCTGGTCAATTTTTGGTCTTTCATTGCGGGCACCTCAAGAACCCGATTCTAACCCCTGTCACCGCTTACTTTCCCCAACCCTCGTAGCAAAAGTCACCCCCCGGCGCCTACGTCTGCTTCCATACTTAGTACTTTCCTTTGTGAAACATTTCGAGTCGCAAAACACGAAGCAGAAAAAAAGCTTGGACTTCAATTCCAGGTGCGCCGGCGGTAGAAACAAAACCAATCAAAGCCAATGGGAGACCTAAATCAGACGACTCCGAAGCTACGAGTCCCAGGGAAACGCAACGTTCTCATCACCAGTGCGTTGCCTTACGTCAACAACGTGCCGCATCTCGGCAACATCATCGGCTGTATGTTATTGTTATCATCATCTTAATTTCTAGATTTCAATTATTTTTTTCGCGTTTGCGTTGATTTTGAAGTTTTAGTTCTTGTTTGGTAAAGGTGTCTTAAGCACGGACGTTTTTGCTTGCTATTGCCGGTTGCGAGGGTATAATGCAATATACATTTGCGGAACCGATGAGTAAGGAACGACGACGGAGACTTAAGCCATGGAAGAGAACTGTACTCCTCAAGAAATTTGTGACAAGTAATTTTTTAAACCTTTTTTTTTTTTTTTGGAATTTCTGGTTAAAATGTGCTTTTTTGGCTGTTTGTTTTAAGTTTTTGAATTTATTTGTTTTTTTAGGTATCATGCACTTCATAAGGAAGTTTATGATTGGTTTGATTAAGTTTTGATAAGTTTGGAAGAACATCGACGCTGGAACAAACTGAAGTTTGCCAAGCAATTTTCAAGAAGCTATGGGAGAACAATTAGCTCTCGGAGAAACCTATGGAACAGGTATGCAAGTTGTATTTCCCAAAAGACTTCGTTTGATTACTTGGTTGTTGTTTTTCTTTATACTTTTTTGGCCGTTCTTCACAAGCTGACTTTATAATTGTATAAAGGAGAAGCAAATATGGAATACAAATCATAATTGATTGAATATGGACCGATTGTTAAAATGTAATATAAATTCTAACATAAATGCTTATGTAAAGTACAATCATGTATCTTGTTATAAAAATGAAAGTTTTCGTTTTAGTTCTTGAAAATATTGTTTGCAGACTTTTTTTTTTTCATTTTTATTCCTTCTAGAAGCAAGGAATTAGTAGCAAAGGAAAAAAATCAAATAGAGCCCTAGATTTCGTTTTGTTGGCGGTTTCTTAGTTACTAGCCTTATTAGTGATTCTGCCAATGAAAACAAGCATAACAAAATGCGAAATCTGTTTTAGGTAGAAATGATCAAAGGACAAACAACTGGACCAAACATGATAAATGCACATTGAAGTAAAATAAGAATTTTAACTATATGTAGAAAGTGAAATTTTATTTATTTGAAACCCTATTTTGTTTCTGAAATATCTTCGTTTTTCTTTGTTGTTGGGGGGGGGGGGGGATAACCAAATTGAAAAAGTTTCAACAATTGGAGCCAAAGCTCAATACTGTGCTAAATATTCTGTTTTAGCTTGTTGTTTTGACTTGAATTCCTCTTGGCATCAAGCTTTTCTGCGACACATGCCAATGGTTCTTGGCTGATTGGCTTGTGGAGGGCACCTGTCCAGATGGAGGGTGTAACTATGATTCTGCTCGTGGAGATCAATCTGAAAAGTGCGGGAAGCTTTTGAATCCTACTGAACTAAAAGACCCTAGGTGTAAGGTACAGTTAGATTGATAACTAAATTTACATTTTTTAATCAATAATTTATGTTTTTGCCCAAGGCATTGAAGTGAGTACTGCTTTTCGAATTATGGAAGATATTATTTTTGGAGATGTGCATGTAACCTGCGGCTGAAGTTGATTGTTGTTTGATGAGACTAGTAAATGAAATATCAATTTTTAAGTACTACTATATCATATCTTCTTTTTTTTTTTTTTTTCCTTTAAGGATGAAGTTTGATAGAAAACTGTGATGAAATGAAAATTATTGCAACTGATAAGGTATCAATATGAACTTTCATTACAGGCCTGCCAAAACACTCCGTGAATTCGTGACACACGGCACTTATTTCTCGAGCTTCCTTTGCTAAAGGATCAATTAGTTGAGTACATTAACAAAATGTAAGTTGCTGGTTCTTGGAGCCAAAATGCTATTAATACAACACAGGCATGGCTCACTGAAGGACTTAAAGCACGGTGTATTACTAGAGATTTGAAGTGGGGGGTTCCTGTACCACATGAGAATTTTAAGGACAAGGTAAGATAAAGTTTCAATAAATGATGGTACTTATTAGTCTGTTTTGTTATTAACAATAAGTTTGGAGCTTATTTATTTTCAGTCTACATTCAAATCTTGTGGTGATAGGTTTTCTATGTCTGGTTTGATGCACCTATTGGATATGTCTCAATTACTTCATGCTACACTCCTGATTGGGAGAAATGGTGGAAAAATCCTGAAAACGTGGAGCTTTTTCAGTTCATGGGAAAAGATAATGTACCATTCCATACTGTAAGTATCATGTTTGAAATTGCCTTGACTATTTTGAATGACAAAGATAGGGTGCTATGTCATTGCATTTCAGCTGTAGTTTTGTGATCCATCCTCATTGTTGCTGATAAATGGATATCTTTTCTCCTTTAATTCTTAGATGAATTCATGCAACATTCATTTATGTTTCATTTTCGTTTTTCTGCTAGTATTCGTGAAACTTTTTAAATGTTGTTGCATGGAAAGTTAATTATAATAGTAGTTCAAGATGATTTATTACTAAAGTGGAATCTGGATTGGAGTGTGCACAATTTACTTATTCTTCATTTTAAGCCCTTAATTCATCTTACTTGTGAGGTTATTTTGCTGTTTTTAAATGAATTATTTATTGTAGTGTTTTGGATGCCATTTTTGAAAATTAAGACCATGCTTGGTGCATGTTGTGTTGATGTTTTTAACCATTTTCCCATGACTCAACTTGGTTAGTTTTGGCCCGAAATTGAGATTGATCAACATTTCTTCACAATTATCATCTAGAAGGTTCTTTTATGTTGCAAATTTTCCTCGGCGCTTTGTTTTTGCTCTCTTTTGCCTTACCTCTTGATGCTACTACATCTTAATGAATAGTTTTTAGAGCACCATTTGGATTGCATTGAGGAATTTTATTATGTATAAGGCACAGCCAATTACTTTGATACTGCAGTGCACATATAAAGTTTTTCCCAAAAGTGTTGAGTTCAAGGCATGATCTTAGTGCAACACTTTGTAGTCTTCTACTTTTAGGCTTAAGCATGGAAGTATAGATGGTTATGGTAGATCTCTTTGACGGTGTTTCTCTCTTCCATTGTCTATCGAAGAAGGAAGCTACACAGTGTTAGCGAGAGATTACTAATGATTGCTTTAGGTCTCCATCCTCATTGTTAATACTTTTGGTTCAAAATGAAAGAAATGGAACATTGTAACACTTTTCAAGGGATATTTTATAGTGAATTTTGCTTGCAGACAGTAATAGTGAAAGATCACTAATGATTGCTTATTTGCTTTATGTTTCCATCCTCATTGTCAAGACTTTTGGTTCAAAATGAAAGAAATGGAATGGTGTAACACTTATCTAGGGAAATTTTATAGTGAATTTTGCTTGCAGTTCAATCCATTTAGATGCATTGAGCGGCAATCAAACTTTTCTACGTTTAGCTCATTTTATTGGCAATTAGGCAAGATTGTATTGTATCTGTACAGGTTTAGGGTCACCCAATTTCAGGTTGTAGGTTTTGGGTTGATCAAGTTGCTTTTAGTTGTTTCAGTCGTTAAGGCATTTTGGTTTGATCACTTTGGGTTTCAAGTTGCTTTGGGTTTTGGTTGTGTTTCATATTCACTCTGTAGGTTGTATAGATAGTATCTTGTTAAAAATAAATCATGAAGATATTTTGTTTGATAATAAAAACTATAAAAGTGAGGTAAATTTTTTACTCCGCATAAAACACACACACACACGCACACACACACGCTCACACACCTACTTTAAACTTAATGATTGGTGTTGTTACCTAAATTTGGCGATACCTCTCTGATGATTAAGTTGGTAAGACATTGAATACTAAATAGTGGTGACCAATTTTATGGATAGGACGTTTAGGTGTCTTAAAGAGATTGCACTTGTCATAGGAGGTGCCCTTATTCTTGTGGTGTCATGGGGTCCAAAGTCATATCACTGTCTCATGTGAGATTGACAAGTGTCCCCTTGGCAGTGGGGGACTACTACTTAATAGGGCAGTTATTCTCCTTTTTCTGCTTTTTTTTTTTTTGTTGGTATTTTGGTTCTTCAATCAATTTAAAACTCGCTTTGAGTTTGGTCTTTTCTGTCTATACTGATTTCCTCTTCATCCATCTCACTGACCTTCTTTGACTATATAATGTCAATATATGCAATTTTTCCAACTCCTGTTAGGCTTTTTAGATGTTCTTTATGATGAAAAATCATAAGGAATTGAAATGCATGGGTTTTTTACACGTGTAATGTTAACTTTTACATGCATAATATAACTTGTGATGTAAGGAAAAGGACAAAATACATATAAATTTAGACAATTTTCATATATAAGTAAGTTGTGATGTAAATTACGAAAATGACAAAATGCACTTAAGACTATAGGTTTACATGTATGATATGATATGATGATTTTAAGTTTCACATATGTAAAGTAGTGGTGATTAAGAAAAAAGGCAGAAGTATACCTGCTAATAATCAACTTAAGATTACTTTATATCATATACAATAATAAACAACAAAAATAGCCACAAGCTTTTACTATCACAAGCCTTCAAGCATTTGTTTGAAGATCTGCTTTCAAACCATCTATTTTTCATGATGAAGCTCTAATGCTACAAAGAAAACTACTCTATGGTGCAAAGATGCCATTTGAAGATTTTCCAACCACTCTATTCAAGATCAAGTTATTTCTTTTATATAGAAACATCATGCATATACCTATTCTTTAATTCAATAGAATTGAGTTTTGTCACTAAATTTCTGTAGGTTGAATTTTAGACATGAAATTTATGTGTATGTACAAGAGTGAAATAGTAGATGCTTGTCATAAACACATTACATTTAGGGTTATACAACCACAACCTGCTTGTATGTAAAAGTTAACATCATAAATTTAAAAGTTTCGTCTCCAAGCATCTTTTTTTTCAGTCATTTTCTTGATTTACATCAGAAAGTACTTGATATATGTAAAAGTTAACTTTATACATGTTAAAGCTAGCATTATGCAATTTTAAATTTAGCAATTTTAAATTTACTTTGTAATTGTCCTGCTACTTTTTTCTTGAAATACAAAAAGTTGCCGAAGGTCTCAAACTGCAATGTTGCAGCAACATCATGTTGGTTACAGATATTATTCATGTCAGTTGTTCTGTAACAATTTATTGAGAGCTGTAGGAGAAATATACTTGGAGGAATTGCTTATTATGGTATCATGATGTGGAATTGTTTAGTCCATCTATCTAATATTTCCTATTCCTGTGTTTCATTCAATCAATTATAGCTTGCTTTGTTTTCCATTCTCTATACAGTGGTACTGTGTGGTACACTCCCCATAAGTGCATCATCTTTCTGTAGAAAGAAGTGAAAGAAACACAGTTTAAATGTGTTAATTTTTTTGACTTATGGAGATGTTTTCTGCATTCTTTAAGTTTTAAATGAAATATATTTATATTTTCAGGTGATGCTTCCATCAACTCTTCTTGGGACCGGTCAAAAGATGAAGAGCATCACCGTTACAGAGTATTTAAATTATGAAGCTGGTTAGTAACCATTTGATTGATTTGGCCCGTACACAGTGGGCAACTGAGTTGATTTGAGTTGAGATTAGTGGATGCTAGACAAGTGCAAACATGAATTTTCTATTTTAACAGCCTGATATGCTTAATGTTTGCTTGCTTTCTGTAGGGAAGTTCTCCAAGAGTAAAGGCATCGGAGTTTTTGGCAATGATGTAAAGGATACAAAAATACCCGTAGAAGTTTGGAGATATTACTTGTTAACAAATAGACTTGAGGTATCCCTGTTCACTTAACATCATTTATGACTGTTCTGTTTGGTCTTGGATTATCCTTACCGCATTCTGTGATTTTATTGATTTGGAAAAACTAGGTTTCTGACACCTTGTTTACATGGGATGACTTGCAAGCAAAGCTGAACAATGAGTTGCTTAGTAATTTGGGCAACTTCATCAACCGAGTTTTGAGTTTTATTGCAAAACCCCCAGGTTAGTCAGCTGGTTGACTTGAATCCTTTTGTTTTTAAGAAGTTGGTATTGGTCTTGCCCTGAGAATTAAAACTTTGTTGATATATTCAAGTTGTTGAGGAAAGAATTATGTTGTGTGATAAGATCTGGAGGTTTAGTTCATAATTGATAGGATTTGTCTTTATAATTCTGCTTTTGCTTTGGTTCAAGTGATGATTGTTAACGGAGTAGGTAAAATATATCCCCTAAGTTTGCTTTACGTATCATTGGTGGTGAAATAACTAGAAGTTGCTTTTGGAATAGTCTGTATGGTTGAGAATTGGTCAATATCCTTGGTGCTTCATTGAGTAACTGCAACATTTCGCTTCCTTTGTCATTCATTTTCAGAAATGGATACATATTTTGCCACCTGTTTTTGTCTGCTTCACATAATTGATTATATGCCAAGTGGATTCAACTAACGCTTGCTGGCTACAGGTCAAGGATATGGTTCCCTTGTTCCTGATGCTCCCAATGCTGAGTCACATCCCTTGATGAAGGCTTTGAGTGAGAAAGTCGGTAAACATGTGGAGCAATATATAGAAGCCATGGAGAAGGTGACTGGTGTTAAACTTTGAAAGCATTTTCACATATTACTAGAGCCCTGTCACCCATTTCTTCCTCATATTGTCATAACTGCTTTTACAAATGTTTGGACTTGGTGCAGGTGAAACTAAAACAAGGATTAAGAGCTGCAATGAGCCTCTCAAGTGAAGGAAATGCATATCTGCAAGTCAGTTGGAGAAACTTCTAGTTCTAGAAATTAATGTGTTTGAGTTACTCTGTTATAGATATGTTATTTGGTCTAGCTAATGGCACTAACTTCCATTCAGGAAAGCCAATTTTGGAAGCTTTACAAAGAAGACCAACCTTCTTGTTCAATTATTATGAGAACTGCAATGGGGCTAGTGCATATTCTTGCATGTCTGTTGGAACCTTTTATTCCATCTTTTTCTGTGAGGTAATCTAATAGGTGCACATATTTTCTACTGGTGTGATTGGAAATAATCTTGTTACATATAGTGCTAGCTGTTTAACTTGATTTCTCATGCTACCAGTTCCATTTTTTTGTGCACTTAAAGGTATTTAAGCAGCTTAATTTGCCTACTCAAGGACAAATTTCGCTTTGTGATGAGAAAGGAGAGGTTGATAAGGCTAGAAGACTGTGGGAGATAATACCTGCTGGGCATAAAATTGGAGATCCAAAACCTTTGTTTGAGGAACTGGTATCAGTACCTATTCTACGCCATATGCCAATATGCCATCTTCTCCTTCATTTTATTTATTTGTTTATTTATTTATTCATTTATTGTTATTATTGTGGCTTGGGGTTGAAGGATTAGCATGGTACTTCTTTTTCTTTTTGGTCATACTTATAATGTAAAAATTAATTAATGACAGAAAACTGAAATAGTTGAAGAACTGAGGCAGCAATATGCTGGCAGTCAAGCTGATAGGCATGATAGGGCAGAGGCTGATGCTGCTAAGACTGCTGAGCAGCTGAAAAAAACAAAAATTTCAGGTTGAATATTTTTCCTCTGTTTAAGTCATCCTTCGAATTCCTTCTTTCAATGATTTACCATTTAGTAATGTTTGAGGACGTCTGGATACAGTGGCGCCACATGGTGGATGGTGGGGTCCGTTGATTCTACTGAAATTTGAAAAATTTTTATAATATATGTATTAATATATTACCAATTGTTAACTAACTCCACCAAAAAAAAAATTTAAAGATAAGTTCGCCCCACTAAAAGGAAAATTTGAAGATTAGTATATGTTATAGTAAAATATAGTAACAGAATATGAGGTCATATAATTAATGAAATATAGAGTTATTTAATTTTTGTTTCAAAATAACTAGTCAAAACAATTGAAGATAAGAAAAATATTATTATTTATCCACTAGTTTTTTAATAATAAAACTGGGCTTTTTATTTTGCCAATTATGATGGTAAGCATGCAAAGAATTTTTTCAGCAATGAAAACCGTGAAAAATTTAACACTTAAACCAATAGAAGATAGCATGATAAATAATTGTTTGATTATATATATTGAAAAAATGTTTGGTATATTAATGATGAAGCACTTATATAACAATTTTTTAAATATTGAATCTTATTATGACAATTGTGAAAGAATATTTTTACATTTGAATATTTTTTGGATTATTATATTTTATATTTGTGATGGAGTTTTTAAACTTTACAAGTAAGATAAGATAGCTGCTATACGTTCATTTTATAATGAATTAATTTGTAATTTTTAAATATATTTAATGGATATGCTTTAATTCTTTAAGATCCATTATAAAATTTAAAAACTCTACTGTTAATATATAAGAAAACTATCTTCTTCTTCTTTTTTTTTAATTATTTTTGGTAATAACATTGTTATTATTTAAAAATTATAGATGAAAACTTTAATTTCATATATTTTTAATATTTTAAAAGATAATATTCCTATAATCCCTTTTTGTATGTTCCCTTTTTATTTTCATAGAAATAAAAAAATTGTGTATATTATAACATTTTAACAAAATTGATGGTGTTTCATAATTTTTAATATAAAAAGTAAATAATAATTTTAAAAAATTAATATGAAGTATAAAAAGGAAGATGTATTACGTGATTAAAAAAAAGTGTTTGAAAAATGAAAAAATTTTGAAAAGATTTAAAAAAGACAAATAAACAACGAAAATGTATTTGAAGAAGTGTAATAGCTTTTTGACCTCATTGAAAAATAATTCTAGCTGCGCTACTGTTTGCATAGATCATTCTATGGTTTTCTGTGTCAACTCTGTTTGTTGACTCATTACTCGTATTGTATAGCCTTAGTTTTTTTCTTTTTTTTCTCTAACTTTTATAAATAATTGATTGAGAGAATCTATGCAAGGGATGTGTTTACTTTATGGTTAACTTTCATTTAAAATTTTTTTCTTTACTTGAAAAAAAAAATGAAAATATATAGATCCACTCCTCTCTTGGGCTCTAAAAAGTTTTTGCCTCTTCTTTCTTTTTTTATTTTTATTTTTTATGGGTCTTTCTCTTTGCCTCTCTTTTTCCTCTTATTTTTTCACTATAATTTCTTTTTCATCTCTATTAATCCTTCCCTCTTTTTTTTTTTTTCAAAATTCTTAACTAGATCTTTTCCTCTCATCCTAATGCAAATAGATCAAACTCTAAACTCTTATTCCGTAAACATTATCTATAAATGTTTGGGCAATATCAGTCTTCAAAAATAGACTATCTCCCCCTGCTCAGGCACCTAACTGCTAAGGGTCAATGAGATCCTTGAGTTTGTTATGTCTGCAACTTGTCAAGGATCTAGGGTCCTTATTTCCTTTTCATATATAATCCCGTTTGAGGTTGTTATGTTTTAACTTTAGTGTATTTGATGGTGTTAGTTTAAATATTTTTCATAATATTGATATTTAAATTTTAAAGTTTATAATGCCAAAAAGTTAAAAAAAAATAAAAATTAATATAGGTTGAGAAAAACTAAAAAAGTGAGCATTTTTGGTTTTCACAGAAGGAAAGTGAACATAGTTAGATTGAAATTGCCTGAAATAACTAAGGGTGATTCCTACATTCGAAATTTTCATTAACTCTATACATCAGCTTATTACTGCTGCTCTTTTGGGAACTCTTTTTGGAGCTTTAGCATTTTGTCTCTAGAAGTTCATTTCAAGATTTTATCTAAGTTAAAATCTGTTCTGAAAGCAATGGCAAACAATTCTCTGTTCTTCGTTGTTAGATATGTTTATACCTGTTATGTGGAGGTTTTAAATATGTGCTTGCCTATAAGCTGTTTTTTATGACAGATGGCAAGAAACAAGAGCCAACAAAATCTGCAGCTGACTCTAAAGCAAAGCCTACTACTGAACCAGAAATTTCCATTACAAGACTTGATATCCAGGTTGGCAAAATTATAAAAGCTCAGAGGCAGCCTGATACTAATTCATTGTACGTTGAAGAGATTGATGTGGGTGAAGCCCAGCCTCGAACAGTTGTTAGTGGACTTGTCAAATATATTGCTCTGGCAGAGATGCAGGTATTTGCTTTCTGCCTCGTAAATTATTCGAGATATTGGTATATCTTTTTCGGGGGAGATGGGGTGCTTCATGCTTGGTATTGTACAACTTTTAGATATCAATAGTGAAGGTTTTTCTACTCCTAATCTCTTCTCTAGATGTATTACCGGGCAGGATCGGCTGGTTTGTGTTCTTTGTAATTTGAAGCCAGCAACCATGCGAGGTATAAAATCACATGCAATGGTTCTTGCTGCTTCGAACAGTGATCACACGAAGGTAAGCAAATAGCTTTCATTATTGGCATCAACCTATGCATTATTTAAGCCAGATGTAGAATTTTGTGCTGTTGAGTAAAGTGAGCGGGTGATTCAACAGTTGCATTATAGACCATTGTAGGCTTGTATGGAGTCAACATTTATGTGGTTTATTGATAAAGTGTTGAATTCTTAGTACCAGTGATCAAGTTATAATTTCAAGCACCAAAAAAAAAAAAAAAAGACAGAAGCTTCCTGTCAAACAAAATAAGAATTTGGTTGCGCTTATATGATGGTTCTAAAAATACCTTTCATGTTGGTGCTGTTAATTTTGTTGCGCTCTCTGGTGGAATTGGTTGAACCACCAAAGTCTGCCAGGGTCGGAGAACGAGTTACCTTTCCTGTTTTGACAGGTGAGCCTGATGATATCTTAAACCTGAAGAAGAAGGTTTGGGAGATTCTACAAGTGGATCTTCACAGCGACGCAAATCTCGTGGCCTGCTACAAAGATATTCCTTGGACCACATCCGCCGGGGTTTGCGAAGTTTCATCCATTAGCAATGGGTCAATTAGATAGATTCTTAGATCACCGAAGAGCATCGACCTTCCAACGCAAACGCCGCCCCCCTCCAAAGGAAAAATAGGAAAACCGTTATTTTTATTTTTATAACTATTATTTTCATTATTTTCTTTATTTTTCCCTTTTTTTGTTTTGAATATTGGCCAATGAATTTATTTCCAATTAATTCATAAATAGAATATTGTAATGGTAGGATGATGGTCTTTTTTTTTTTTCTTTACAAAGTCGCAAGAAAGTAATAGGAATGTCCAAAATTTTGTTTAGATGGGGAGAACTGGCTGATCTTGGCAAGATAAATTGTCACTTTCGCATGTTAAAACCTAGCTTTTTTAGCTTTGGTTTGATGATATTTCAAACTTAATTTTAATTTTTTAGGTTTCATAATAGTATTGTTATTTTTTGATACGAGGTTTGTTTGTTTGTTTGTTTTATTTTTTAATGTGATTGTTATTTTAGTTTATTTTTTAAAAATTTTGTTTGTTTTTTATTTTTAATTTTTATTCTAGTAAAGCAGTATGATTAGATTTTTTTTCAAGAGAATTTTAAAAATTTTAAAATTTTATATATATTTGTATAAAAAGCTATAAACTTCTCGGAAAAACATCCGTTGTGCCAAGTTATAATTAGTGAAAAAATAGATTTTATAATCCAAACTTATAATTACTAACCAAAAAAGGAGAATACGTGAGTCTCAGAAAAAGCCAATTCAGGTAACATTAAACTTGTTTACATCATCAATCAATCAAATCCAGCGATCCCACAATTTCCCTTCCAAAATAAAATCTCAACCGTCCAAAATTCTAATCCAACGTCCACAATATGCCTTTTCCCCATAAATATTCTTACTCACGCGACTCCTGCTTCCCGGCTTCCTTTCTCGAATCGTTCTTTCTAGTTTTTCCTCTCTTTTTTTCCACATTTAAAAAACAAAAAACAAACGAAAAAAGAAAACCGTGAAAGAAAGCAGCTAAGATTGGTTTCGTTGCAACCCTAGATCTGATTTATTTTAAAAGGTTAGTGTCCATTTCACTTTCCTGTCATTTTCTTTATATATATATATATATATTGTTTTTCAAATTTTTTTGCTTGTGAAGTATGTCGGCAATTTTGGTGTTAAGAAGCCTTTTGTTTTACTTTTTGAGGAATGGGTTTAATGAGTAAGGTCAGATTTCAACGGAATGTTTCTTTGGGTGGAGGGTTTTGGAGGGTAGTACATTATGATTTTATGGGTAGTTGAAAGATATTTTCCTTCCTCCATTTTCTAATTTTTTTGGTATTAATTTGCTGCCAAATTTTGATTTTTCTAATGATAGAAAAACAAAATAGAAAGAAATCTGATTGATTGGCAATGCTATGGTGTTTAAAGAAGGGATTTAAGTGCTATAATTGTAGGGTATCTTTCCTTGGGATTAGTTTGGATTTTGGGACCTTCTTATAAGATATCCAGTATGCTTAGGCTGTTTTTGAACTTAGGCTCAAGTCTTTGGTTAAAGATTGGATGGAATTTTAAAAGCTGATGGATCTTTAAGCCGATAGCTTCGGACAGATTCTTTAGGCGAAATGGACTTAGGGGAGGTTTTAAGGCGATGAAAATGGGATTTCGGTGGTTAATTGTATTGATTAGTTAATCAAAGAGCAGTGTAGTTTTTCCGTTATTTGGTAGTGGTTTAATGCCTGCTATGAGTTAATTTTTTTTTTTTTAATAGATGGATTCAAATAGGTTGCGGTACTAACTAGTACGTCAATCTCAGCACTCATGTTGGACCCGTTGAGCTAAAGCAAGGTGCAGTTGCAATTGCTACTGTAGCATAAAAAGTTCATTGGAATTTGATAAGATTGGTGTCATTGCAGGCTTATGGAAGTCTGATTATGGGCTGAATTGTCTAGATCGGCTGTGATGTGCTGTGTAGCTTATTGCTGCATGACATCACTGTTTCGGTGATAGATGACAATGGCAGACAGGACACGGAAGTAGAATGATTTTGTAGTTCATTCCTTCTTAGGAAAATAAATTCTATAGGAGAATAAGCAGTTTTACTTTTAGTTCATTTTTAATATAGAGACCTGTTCTGGTGCATAAAATTGACTTTGCCTGCGGAGAGGTCAGTGTTCCTAAATATAGATGGAACAGCTAGAAATTAAGTTCAAAATATTCGCTTATTGAAACTCACAATGGGACAAGCAGGTGTTTCAGGTGTTCTAGGTAGTAATTCTTAGGTTGTTGTTTTGACTTATTCTCTAGATCTACACCTGTCCGTGAATGCTCAGTCCGTGTTGGTGATATCTTTAAAACAAAAGAGATTGCCATTGAATACATTTAAAAGGGGTTGAAAGGCAAGAATAACTTAAAAATCGCATCAGATAGGTGCAGGGATCCTGTATAAAGCTAACATAACAGATTTTACAAGTTCCTTAATATGGAGTTCTGCAGAAGCTGATGTTAAAAAATTTTACCTTTTATTGAAAGTTGTGTGAGAAAATTTGCTCTCATGAAACTAATTCTAGAATATCAATTGCTTTGATTCTTTTCTATTCTTTTTTTCCCCTTTTTTTGCTATTCCCAATGGCTCTTGGTCATTTGGCCAACTAGTAAAATGGTTGCTTTATGAACACATTTGAATGTATTTTAATGTGTTGTGGCATTTGTTTTTTAGTTAGCTTGTTTATTTGTCTCTTCATAAAAGAATATTTTAGTCAGCTAAACATGGTACTTCTTGTTTAATTGGTTTTCATTTTTATCTAATCTTATAATCTCAATTCTTTATGGACAATAATTTCAGGTTTTAAGACAGTTACAACATTTTAGCAAAAGTTGCCTAAGTTGAACAATCATACTTTTTTGGTGCATTCAGTATAAGATGGAAGATGGATTGTCAAGTTCTTGGGGTCCTGTCACATCCACCGACTGGTGTGAGAAAAACTATGTTCACTCATCTTACATTGCAGAGCTTTTCAACACAATATCCAATGTCCCGGGTATTCTTTTGGCACTTATTGGCCTTATAAATGCCTTAAGACAACAATTTGAGAAGAGGTTTAGTGTCCTTCACATATCTAACATGATACTTGCCATTGGGAGCATGCTATACCACTCCACACTACAACGCATGTAAGTATTCTTTTCACTTCTGGCACTTGCATTGCCATTTTCCCAAAATGCTTCAGATATTAGATGAATGCCTCAACAATAGAGATCCAATATTAGAAAATATTGTTCTTGTATGTTTGATTGGAATATCGTTTTTTTCTTGTTTGATTGATTTAAGGGGGCATTTGGTTCGGGGCAAAGTAAGTTCTTGGCTGGAATCTTACTATTTGTAATTTGATTTACGGAATGTGATTTCTAAGATTTTTTTAATATTCCTAACAGTATCAAAAAATGAGAAAGTAGGGGGAATAAAAGACTCTCATCTCCCTGAGGTATTTTTAGATTTCAAAGGGAAAGTAAAAATTGTCTTATTTGCTCTCACTTAATTGTATTTGTAGACTATATTATCCTTTCTAGTCTCTTAAAATTAGAAAGTAAATGTAATTTTTGTTATTTATAGTTTCAACAAGTACTACATTTGTAAGATAAAAATGTAGTAAAATTTGAAACTATATTGTTGAAATTCTAGAATTTTAATAAAGATCGCGTTTTTAAAATGAAAAACTTAGCGGATATTGAAATTTTATTCTTGAAATTCTGGAATTTTAACAAAGATTATGTTTTTAAAATAAAAAATGTGATGAATGTTAAAACTTTATTTTCGAAATTATGGAATTTTAACAAAAACTATGTTTTTAAGATAAAAAAAAGTAGTGAATATTGAAACTTATTTTCGAAATTTTAGAATTTTAACAAAGAATGTTTTTAAGATAGAAAATCAAGTAGATGTTGAAATTGTATTTTTGAAATTCTAGAATTTTAACAAAGACCGTGATTTTAAGATAAAAAAACATAGTATATGACTAAAATTTCATTTTCAAATTTTCAAAATTTTAACAACGATCATGTTTTTAAGATAAAAAATGTAATGAATGTTGAAACTTCATTTTCGAAATTCTGAAAATTTAACAAAGATCGTGTTTTAGGGTAAAAAATGTAGTCCTTGTTGCTACTTCTAATGAAATTAAAATAACACGTAAAATATCTTTACCTAATATTATTATATATAGAATCTAAAATACAGTTACTTAATTTTTGTTGATCCGTGTATTTTTTCTACATAGGGACAATTAATATTAGAATAGTAATTAGGATTGTAAGATTATTTATTGAAAATATCCCCAAAAAATTATTTTTCAGAATTTATTAGTTTCAACAAAGATAACGTGTTATTTTCGTGTTACATGTTATTCATATTTCAGTATTATGAATGTCATATGTTATGTCATTAAGGACAATATAATAAAAGAATTTAGTAGGTAATCTTACGTTCCTCTTAATGAAACACAAAAATCTTACATTCCCTAAGTGAACAAAACTTAGGAATCACATATTCCCTTTCAATGTCATTTACTCTCGAAATCACTCTTTCTCTCGAAATCTAAGAATCCGCAAATCAAACACTCCCTAAAGATTTTGTTATTTTATTTGAATGGCAGACTGACACCAAAACTAAAAAAATACTACAGTTAGCTGAAGGTTTTCATTTTTGTTCCAACTTTCTAAAATTAAAATTCCTTCTGTTATCACATGTACATAAGTACTTCTGGAATTAGGCAGAAGAAATGTTTCACTCCTATCTCCAGTCTTAGTTTCAAAAGCTAAGAAAAAGAAGTTATGCCTAAAGCTTTTTTTCTTTCATCTGCTTGCTCCTAGTCCCCAGTTTATTGCTCCATTTGTTCCATGGTTCCTTTGGCATATCTTTTCAAGGGTATTGGACTAATGCCTAAATTTTGATGACCTTTCCCACATTTTTTTGCCTGCTCAAGTTGGCATGAAATTTTGAAAGGTTCCAGAGGCTATATTTTCAATATCTTATGGAACATTTTTTCTTACTCTTCTGCTACAGCTATATTTGTTCTGCCTTTTACATCTTTTCTTACACTTCACTAATTTATTGAATATTTGGGCTTTATATTTCATCAGGTTGCTTTTGAATACTTCTTATGAAATTGTCCCTTTCTTTGCGACATTTAAAATGCATTTATTACTTAAGAAAGAGGTTTTATGTCTTTTATTTTGGTCTTTTGTCCTTAAAACTTGCTTTTGTTCTCATTTATTTCCATCATTGAAGGGTGATCCTACTTTGCCTATGCTTTGGTGTATGATACTGAAAAGAGCTTATGTGCACCTATGGAAAATGAACTTGAGAAAACATTGCTTACGTTATGTAGCTTTATGAATTAAGAACTTAAAAAATCAGTTATTTGTTTGCCAAGTTGATTTAAAATGTGAAAATTTTCAATTTATTTTCAGGCAACAGCAAGGTGATGAAACACCAATGGTGTGGGAAATGCTTCTATATTTTTACATCCTCTACTCACCAGATTGGCATTATCGCAGTACAATGCCTATTTTCCTGTTCTTTTATGGAGCTGGATTTGCAGTTGTCCATGCTATCTTCCGCTTTGGAATTGCCTTCAAGGTGCATTACATCATTCTCTGCCTTCTCTGCATCCCTCGCATGTACAAATACTACATCTACACTCAAGACATCTCTGCAAAGCGACTCGCAAAGTTATATGTAGCAACTTTGTTCTTGGGGAGTATTTGTTGGCTTTCTGACAGGGTGTTCTGCAAGGAGATTTCAAGTTGGTACTTCAACCCTCAGGGTCATGCTCTATGGCATGTCTTCATGGGCTTCAATTCATATTTTGCCAACACATTCCTGATGTTTTGTCGCGCTCAGCAGCGAGGATGGGATCCAAAAGTCGCCCACTTCTTGGGTGTTTTCCCTTACGTCAAGATTCAAAAACCAAAGAGCCAGTGAGAAAGCAAGCTTGCTGCACCAGTTATTCTCTCTTCCACCTTGCTACTCCCTCACTCTGATTTTTGGCAGTAGGTGTTGTTTATGGCAGCTCACAGGCATAGAATTCACAATATTTTTTTACCTTGTGTCTTAAAAAAAGGATGTAAATGATAGTTTAATGTTGATATTATTGGTGAGACGTTGGTTATTTTTACTGTAACACTAGTGTTTTTGCCCATCAAAAACACCCTTTCCCATCCCTTAAAATCATGTGTGGCTTTCACTTAGATATCATGGATTTGGACACTTAGTATTACAGATATTAGTTTAATGTATTTGTGATGGAAATAGGAATTTTTTTAATCTTTTATTCAAGTTCTTAGAATTTGAATTATATATTAATGATTTAATTTATTCAATTTTGAATTTGTCTCTCATGCAAGAAAAGTCAGACAAAATTCAATCCCAAACACTATCTTTTGCTTTATGGATTCAAAACCCAAAAACCCAATTTGGGTTACATATGATCATCTAAAAGCCCTAGAATTAAAAAGTCTAAGACATAGGACGACTTTTCTTGTTGTATGGGCCTAAAAACTTTTAATCCAAATTGCAATTCAATGAAAAGCCCTAATCTATTCATCCTTCCTAGTTCTAGCTGCCGATTGGCAGTGGCGAGGCGACAAATCAGAGTTACAACCAGCCTCTTCCGTCGCCATTCTAGGGTGCAGCCGAGTTCAAGTAACAGAGGCCAATGTCAGCAGAAACGTCAAAAAAATCTGGGCCTCCTAAAATAGTTACGCTGAATAACGCATTGAAACTGGTAAAAATCTCTTTCGCTTTTGCTTTTGATAGTAGTGATGATATTGATGAATGTTTCATGGTTTTCAAGGAACTGGTTTTAATGATTTGGGTTTCTTTTTTTTTAACTATGTTGAAGTCTAATTCATGATTCAATAAATCGTCTTTGGTGATTAGCTTGTTAGAAGCAAGTAATTTGTGTTTGGGTCTGAACATTTGTGATTGAATGGCACTTGGCATGAAAATATTAGCTGTTAGAGCAAGAAACTATAGTATTTTGTTACACAAGGCTGCTGTCTGGAGATAGGAGAAGGGGTTGCAGAGGTACCGGAGACCTACTGAATGCCACCTTAAGAGTGGCTTAATGATCCAACTGAGCTAAGTTTAGAGTTCGAAAATATAGTACTTTTTTACTAATATATAACATGAAGATGTAGAGATTTTCAGAAATTATTGATGTTTCACTTATGATTTGTAACTATGGCTTGGCTTCTTCTAACATTTGACTGCTTTTTAATTAATCCCAGTAACATGCATTGTGCCATAAAGACTTGTCTCAGTTGCAAAGACAAGGTCTTGGATTCTTTAGGCCCAGGTTTAAGTCCTACCATGTTTTATTTCAGTCCAATCTGTAGTGGTTGGTTGGGTTATTCCATTGGTTTCTGGATGTAATAATTTGTCATATATGTTGAGGATCGAGTGATTATGATTGTAATTTTTACTTATATACGTAAACTGATTGGAAAGAAAAAGTTTTGGTAATAATAGTGATGATGGAATGAGCTTCTTATCTAAGAGTCATTGTTTGTTCTTTCATTTTGCAACTGTCATCCCGTTTGTTATTGATATGAGTGATACGCAGGCTGAACAATTTGTTAGTAAAATGAGTGGATCTGCTGAAGATGAAGCAGTGGAAGTAGAACCAGAAGGTCGGCCAGATAGGTCAGTGTGGCTCCTTTCTATCATAGCTGTATCTTGTATTCATGCACCATCTATTCTAAAAATATTTCTGATAGGTTTTTAACAGGCTTGGACTAGGAGCAAAAGTTCCACGTCAATCAAAAGTTGGACCCTTTAACGACCCTGTTGAGAGAAAATTGTATGCCAAGTTGGATGCTGGAAAAAGAAAAGCATCCAAAAACCGTGAGTCCACCTTCCCTTCTGATAGGGACAGAGTCGATGAAGATGATGAGGATGAGGATTTAGAAAGCAGAAGTAGTGCATTTTCTAGGAAGAGAGCAGTTCCTCTGACTTCACAATTACATGAAAAGAAAAAACAAAAGTGACTTGCTGCCTTGAAAGGCCTGAATGTTGCAAAATACTACTCCTAATGACTTGCAAACACTTTTCCCCAACGGAAATATGTAAGAAAAATCTTTTGTTCCTGTGATCAATGTGTTAGCAAATATATATAATTCTTGTATGTTAAGAAGTTTTATTATAATGGACCTTGTGTTTGTCTTTGGCCTAATCTTAGTTGAATCCCTGATAGCATATGAATTGAACCATGAGTATTCATCTAATTACAGCCTTGGGAGGACCGTCGATGCCGAACCATAATTTAATCAGAGTTAAGGCATATCTGAAGCTATACAGGTTGTGCCTAAATAATGGGAGAAAGCTCCGTCTGTTGACTGACTGGAAAGATCCCCCATCTCAACTAAAGCTGGGCATTTGGTGAAATATGACTTGGTCCTCTTTGGTAATTCAATGGGGTTCACTGTCTTTGGTGGTTCCAAACGAATGATTTTGTTTGAAAACGTTTTAAATGCCACTTTCTTCCATTAATGGCTTTGAATTTCTTGTGTATACGTGCAAGATATTGACAATGGGTTGATAAAGACTAAGCCAGCCAATGGTGGTTGTGGCAGTTTTAATAAATGATTGGTTTGCACTTCTTTGATGTAGGACCATGCTTTACCACTTAAGAGTTATATGTTGAGTGCTTCTTAGTTGTCAACGTGGGCATAATGGCATGATGATGATACTCTGGTCCTCCATGGAAGATTGGCGGTTGGTTGGGCACCAACTCAACCGTTATAGTCAAATCTAAAAGCTGGAAACCACAAAATTTGTGGTAGAAGCAAGAAAAATAATAAAAGCTTGATGTTCGGTTTTATTATCATTTTCAGCAAGCATTGCTTGTTACAGGTACATATATCAGGCTATGAAATCCTACCCCATTATCAGTGTAGTCATAACTTCACTCATAAACACTCACAACTCTAAATACTGAAACACACAGATACAAGAGGGAAGAAACCAGTTAACCAAACCCAAAAATGAATGAAATCAATTCAAAGTGAAGAGCACACCATCCACACAGTCAATACACACCAAACTCCACAAATTCTACAATGAGAAATAACAGTTTTCGTCACTTACACCGGGTGAAATGCACTGATTCAGATGTAAGAGTATATTCATTGATTAAAATTAACCCAGAAAGGCCTTTGAAATCAGATGTTTCTTGTTAATTGTTGCGAGGAGCAGTTGCAAAGGACCTCTGCACATGAAATAGGAAATACTTCGCGGTTGCTGCTTTGTAGGATCACCTGGTTAATGGTTAATTGATGTATTTTGAATGGCAAGGTTAGAAAAAAGCCATAGCATCATGCATAAAACACTTTAAGGAGTGTTAAATGAAGTCCCTCTTACTTGTTGGGATGTCATTGCCCATCCTTCTATTGCAGAGGACTTGATTAGCTTGCTTTTCTCCCACTCTGACCTGACGTGAGGTGCGTTATTGGTATGAAGTAAGAACAAAACAGAGTCAGTTGCCTTTAACAAGTTGATTACACTCTTGTTGTCCTTGTGCTAAGCTGGAAGCACAGGATATTCACATTCCAGACTTTCATTTACATAGCTTTTTATGGTGTCTTCCACTAAATCTTCAAGGATGGCTTCACCCATCTCAACACCAATACAATCAGTGTCAAGTCGAAGGTCCATCCATGTTCCTGTCTTAGCCATGTCTTTTCTGACTATCTGGTCCAAAGTCCAAGGCAACGTCATTGGGAGCAAATGCCAATAAACTCCTTGCCAGACCTCTTGAATGCTATTTTTCAAGTTTGGGATGGGACGGATATTGGGTTTAACAAATGACACTCCAGGGGAACCAAAATGGTACCCACAAATCTCCATGAGAACTTCATTAATGCAATCAAAGAGCAGCTTTTGGTCATGACAAAGCCGGTTGGGCAAGTATTCTATCTCGTCAAGCAACAATGGGTTAAGAAGTAGGTCTGAAGAAAGGGACCTGATGTAGAGTTCATCCCAGTTGAAGCTAGAGGCTTGTAGCACTGCTTTTATGTGCTCAAATATTGATTCCTTATCATCCATACAAGATTTAATACGATTACTGAGATTTATGGCTAAAGAGCCATTTTCTTCGAATAGAATTCTTATTGGTTGTATGGATGTTTCACCTGAAGATTGGTGAACAAATTGGCATTAGAAAAAATGTTGCAAACAAAGTTAAAAATAAATATAGACTGTGAAAACAAACAAAAGACATCTCTTTATGCCTACCAGAATGAGATCTGATGCTTGCAGGGCTGATAACATCATCGGCGAATATTGGCTCAAGAACAGATACAGGACTTGGCCGCTCTTGTATATCAGCAACACTTTCTAGACATTCAACATTTTTGGTGACTGATGAGTTTGATGGAGATGCTAATGGAGAAAATGGCTGTTGGTCCTCTTCAGATGAATCCTGGAGATAGGAAAAAAATGGTTAGATGAGACATAACATATACAGAAAAGTCAACAAAATGGAAGAACGGCATGATACATGGAAAAGCCTCTATTTTCATATGAGGAATTTATCTCTTCCTTCAACATAATAATAGAAAATTAAGACAATATCAAATGTGCCATATCTTTTTCCATCTTCTGAGATTCATTGAAAAGCATAGGCAGCCTGTATTCATCGTTCTGAGCTTATTCTTAATCATATCACAATCTATGTACCAGCATGTGGCAATACTTTACCTGTTTCAAGCATTGAGGATATTGTTTTTCATCACAAACTTCACATATATTAACATTTTTGTCATCTGTAGTAAGTGAAGAGTCACTTTCAGAAGAAGCATTCAAGAGCTTGATTTCTTTCTGATCCATCATTTTAGTTTCTTTAACGATACTCACAGCACCTGCATAAATTTTATGAAGGTTAAATATTAATAACCTGGATATTCATGATTCTCATCATAAATTAAACAAATGCAGAACAATACCTTCAGAACTTATTTCATCTTTAGTAGAACATAATTTTAGATCGTCTTTGTCATCATTCATACAAGTGTCAAGGTTGCTTGAAATTGCATTATCACCTTGGACTTCATTACAGGTTTTGTTATCAGAAATACAAATCTGGCTCTCTGTCTTCTCTGCTACTTGACTTAGATGGATGACATGGTTGTGTTGATTGTTTTCATTCACCTTCTGAAATTTCTCAGGGTCAGCAAATCTCATCTGCGCAGTTATAAAACTAGGCTCCCCGTTCCTCTCAGGGCTGCAAACAGGGGATAAGTTATACTCAGGAAGAGAAAGAATCCTCCCTAAGGTTTTTGAAACCTGTCTGCTTGAAAGATCCACATTTTCATCCCCAATTGTTAGCATCTCAGAGAGATGTTTCTTTGCCTCAATATAGATGTTCGAAATCCTTTGCTTGGGAAAATCAGTAGTCTCATATTCAGTACCCATTTCAGAGCCTTTTAGCTTGCTTGTCTTTTCTCCTTTTTTGACACCAATGGAAGGTGTGGCAACTCTTTCAATAAAGAAGTGGTCTTTAGTTGGAGAATTCATACCAATATATTCCTTAACTCCTCCACTTTCCCCTGAATTTTGACGCTCACCAGGAAATCTTTTGGATATACCATCAGTGGGGATTCCATGTTGCTCCCTTCCCACAGCATGTTTCAACTTTCGTTTTATTTCAGCAAGAAAAAAGTAGGAACCAACTTTCTCATTTGGCTCCCTATGTCTGATGATGTACTGAGATTCTGATGATGCGCCAAGGCTGCTTCCTGTTTCAGGAGTTTGCAAGCTTGTTGGCCCAGGCTTCAAAGTTAAAATTTTATTTGAAGTTTGAGAAACCTTATTTCCATCAGATAGGTCTCTTTCCTGAGTCTTGGGTTTTCGTCTAAAGAAATTACGCTGTTTTCTATTAACAGGCTCATTGGATTGTCTTGAACCAACAGGCTCCTGCTCCGAAAAGTTAGATCCCGCAAGAGGCTTAGATTCTTTGTCCTTTAATTGAGCATCTGGCAAGTTTTGAACACATTTCACCAACAATGAGTTTGGATCTCGTAGAAGTTTCGAAAACAATTCCTCATCTAAACTCAAAATTTGAAGTGCATCCATGACTTCTTTTGAGGCTTGGAGTTCTCCATCTTCAGTAAGTTGATTCCTGTTAATGAGCTTCTGACTCACTAAGAACTTGATTGCCTCACTTAATCTTTCTTCGAAACCAGAACTCTTCTGGTTTGGCTGACCATCAGCAGGCTGGTCATTATTCACACAACTGATTCCGTTCTGATGGATTTTTTGGTAAACCTCTTCCATTAGACTGTCTATATCAAGATTGCATGTAGTTTGTTGCTCTGATTTATGCTGACAAGATGCTTCTGATACCAAGGTCTTGGTAGCATCCATATCAAGACTGCTACCAGAACTTTTCCTGCAAGTTTTGTTTCTTCGTTTCCGGCTCTGCCTTCCGTTGTCTCCTTGCCCAGAGTCAAACTCTTTTGCTTCAACTTCGGTATTGTTTACCTCTTTCTTTGCAACCTTCTCTCCAGACATTTCTTCTTCTAGGAGTTTCTTCATGGTTGGCTTGCATGCATCAGTCCCTGTTGTTTTCTCTTCACCATCCTTAAAAAAAAAGAAGAAATAGTAATATCAATAACAAATAAAAAGCTTACTCCATTGATGAATATCTTCCTCTTACAATAACTCTGCCTTTCTAATGAATATAACGCAATTTTCAAAAGTATGTTCGATTTGGGATAAGTTTCAAAAAACTTACAAGAGTTCCTGGACAATTATCACCTGAATTAAGTTTATTTCCTGAATTTCCCACACCTACAAAGTTGAAGAGAAAATGCAGCATTAAGGAATATTTAAAACATGGACCAAAGAAAAGCAAACCAAATTTCTAACTACAAAGAAAAAAAAAAGAATTATTGTAGCAGGTTTCCCCTGCTTCTTTGGATTAATGAAATACAGCTTTAAACAAAAAACTACAAAAAATAAAAAAATGGTCTCAGATTTAGTGATACGAACACGCCACATTATCTCTTAATGCTAAAGGGAAATCTAAAAGACCATTTATAATTACTTTGCAGCTTTAAATAGAGCTCAATCCACATGCATGAAAATGCTTCAAAGTTTCTTAGAGAACTTACCAACTGCATTTCTGTACCCACGCCTTATATCAGAAAGCAGTCTCTGAGTTGATCGACCATGGCGGAAATCAAACATACTAATCAAGCCCCACATACAGCCCAACTGATCCTTTTCATATCGCATAAGGCATCTATTTGATCTTTTGGCCATGATAGTGTGGTTTTTATTAGAGATTATAATGCTTTGATACTCGAAAATTTTTTGTCCAAAGCAGACTTGAAATCTGATAAAAAGATAGAATCAGCAGTTAGCAGGATATGTTGATAGCAGAAGTGCAAAGAGACTATGTCAGAAATCTTGTAATTGCAGAAAAATTTAACCTTCACAACAGATGAAGAATAAGCAAAACAACTAGAGAGTTACTATTAAGTAAACAAAATGTTTCTCTTGAATTGTTAGCCTCAGCTCTTTACAAACTTCCTATGATAATCTGTTTAACTGAATGTTTCACACTAGAGAACAAGCTAAGAGGTGAAGAATCATTACGGTCAGCTGGGAACAGAATCTCCTTACAATCAGATCAGCCCAAATTTCACATGGTCAGCAGAGACTCTTGACATTGATTATGCAGAACCAGACATTTTCTTTAACAGATCAGCTTTTAGATTCATCAGTTTGTAATTTTCCTATAAAATTGGTAAACCCACTTTTCCTTTAAGCCTTTTTGATGCAAATATGGCTCTGATCTCCCTCATGCAGCACCTAAATCCTAGTCAAGCAGTGTCACATAAACACTTAATCATTTTTAACCGAAAAGAAAAGGTTGCAAAATTAGAAAGCTGATTGATTTGATAGAAGAAGAAATGCATGTACCTGAAATAAAGAGTTTCTTGAAATTCGATACCACCAAGAAGTAGGAGAGAGCAGCAGTCAAAATGTAGCTGGATATTTAACCATAAAAGTTAAAACTAACAACATTCCAATTTCAACAACTAAAGTTTCCCAAACAGCGTAAACCACAAGGTACAAACCCAAAGCTTTTTTGGATACCAAGGTATCAAACCTGTCTTTTTACCTCCACAAGCCTTAACCAACCCCTCAAGTTCTCAATAAAGGACTCAAAAAAAAAAAATTTTTTTTGCTTTTTTCTTGGATCTTCACTTCAACGAAAAGATCAATTGAATTGCAAGATTACAGATTGATGGCACCTCAAGGATTCATTTCCCAACTCTTCAATCAACAGAGAACATACAAAGTAATCAACTCGGGAATCGATCAAAGCCTTGACTCTCCTTGAAGCTGTGCCTTTGCATGGCCTAAAGCTGGATTGCCACATTCACAAACACACAGAAAACAACCAAAAAAAAAAAAAAAACAAAGCCAGAATTATTCTATTTCTGTACAACAGAACGAAGTCCTAAAAAAACTGAACAGTTTCTTTTTGCCATTATAAGTGAAAAACTCCCATTGAAAGCCATGTTTCCAACTACTTGAAACAACCAAATTCTCACTTCTTCCAGGAATACCAACCAAGAACCAATCTTTCTATAAACATCCGAATCAGTTCTCTTGAAAATTCTGACGGCAGACAAATTAAGACAGATTTTTTTCCTTTTTTTGTGTGGAAATTCTACTTCAATCTCAGAAGCAAGCTCCAAGCTCCCACCAATAAAAAAAGAATAAAAACTCAAGAAAATCTGAGGTATAGAAAAAAAGAGCAGTAGTAATAAGAGAAAAAACAAGGAGATTTTGATGGAGGTGGCATCTTTTGACAACCAAAAAGAAAAGATGGGAGCAGAGAAAATGCCTTATCTGGCACCGACCCCTGATTTTTTATGAAGAAAACTGAAATGGACAGGCAATATAGAGTGGAGAGAAAAGAAAGAGTAGAGTCGTATAGGATGGAAAGAGAGAGAAAAAATGGGAAGGAAAGTGAAAGTAGAAAAAAGAGCTCAACGCATTACAATGTTCTTGTTGGCCAAAGACGAAAGAAGATTGAATAGAAAGAGAGCAGAAGAAGTAGTCCGCAGTTGGGAAGAGAATACGTGACAGTTGGGGTTACGTTTGATGGAATTGGACCCCACTTCGAAAGCAAAATTCAGAGAGAGAAAGAGAAAGCTTTAGCCTTTATGTTGAAGAAAACTCTGCTCTCTCCTCAACTCCTGTTTCTTTTTTTCTTTATTATTAGCATTAATTTTGGGGGGGGGGGGGGGGTTTGTTCATCTCTGCACTGCAGCTGCAGTTCCTTCCACATTGAAACATCATCAAAGTCACCATCGGCAGTTCTGTCTTCACTCCTATCTATAACTTTCTTTTCCTGGTAAAAAGTGTAAAATTCTGTCACCAACGCCATATATTTTTTTTATTTTTCTGTAATTCTGTCTCTCTTTCTTATATCTGTTGCTGGCAACTTGGCTGCCAATTGCCCAGAAATTGTCTAATATTAGCATGGGTCATGGATGGGTGCGGGTTGGTGTCCACTTTCCACTTTTTCTTCGTCTCCAGAGAAATGCCTGCCCTGGTGTTGCTGAGAAATGAGAAATGCAAATGTATAGGACAATTTTCAAGCAAGGATAGGGAAATCTAATAAGGCCGAAAATTGTACAAAATAAATGTGACCTATTAACTATACTCACCTCTCACATTACCTGTTAATAATTTTATACAAAAAATATAAGTGATAATTTAAAATATGATACAGTAATATATTATGAATATAATATAAAAATAAAATATAAATGTGATATAATTTAAAATTTTAATATTAATTATATATGAATTTAATAAAAATAAAAAAAATTTATATTTTTATATCGATAAAAATTATAATACATAATTTTTACATAAATTATAATATAAATATATAAATTTTAATATTTTATATGATACGAAATTAAAGTCAATGAATTTGATATGTTATGGATTATATTTTAAATTATATTTTAAAAATCTGATGTCCGTGCTAATCTTGAAATAAAAGACCCCACCTCACTTTAAACTTTTGGTAACCGCAAAAAACTTCATATGGGAAAGTTGTAATTCTCATATTTCTAATTTGTCTTATGATTAACAAAATATTCAGCTGTCTTGAAATGGTATTATTCAAAAGTAGAAGCAAAAGAATGTTGACACACGAAGATCTTTAACTTTACGGGTGAACTGAAAAAATTCAAAGAAATATAAATAAAAAAGTACGGAATTTTCCTCTTTCTATTTTGTCACGCGTGAATCACGCCGAATTTAGTCACAAAATAAAACAAATAACAAATACAAAACGCGCACGAATACAATTGAAAAAAAAAACCACAAAAAAGGAAATGGGATTATATCGTAATTGTAACGATGAGATTAAATAAAATAATTTAATATCATAATTTAAAAATATATTTTATTTTAATTTTTTAATCTCCAACTAAAAAGATAGTACAATTGAAAGCCCTTAATAGCACCGTTGAGATGCTATCCATGTACTTCACGATGCAATTTGGGTTAAAAAGGGGTTTGGATCCACGGCGACAGATGCAATAGAATTCAAATGCACCATTAATAAAATAAAATAAAATAAAATATTATATTTAGTGCTTCATAATTATTATTGTTTTGAAAAGTATAACATTGAAGTCACATATTTTATCCTTGCAATTCTTTGAAAGGGGAGCTGCATGTTATAAATAATATGAAATTGTGGTGGTGGAAACCACCGATCAAATCTGCTTTTGTTCCTTGTGTTTGACTCAATAACCATTATAATGGTAATCATACTTAGTTTTTGAATTCAAATTTCCTCTTTTAACTAATTATTATTATTATTATTATTATTATTATTATTAAAAGTAAGGTTAAAACTACGAGGAAACTTGAAGTTATGTCACCATATTAATTGTTTAATGGCATCTCACAGCCGACTTATATGCAGGTTGGAAAAGCTGGCTGTTGCCATAGTCGTTCGCTTGATTAGATAGGGTCATGCTATCTGTTAGTAGTTTATAACGTTGGTGGGTAACCAATCCCACATTGTTTAGAAAAGTCAAGTTAATTTCAAGAGTATATAAAGCAATTTTATTTCAGAATAATTAATTTTTGAAAATTATAATTGTTCTTGATTGGTTGCGTTATAATTCTTATTAAACATACAACTCTTACATTTTTAAAAGTTGCATTTTCCTATCATTTTAGTTATTATATGCTTAAAGTTAGAGAAGACAATCTAACTTAGATTTGGCATGTTTCAACTTAATTTGACTTTTTATGATCGATTTAAAAAAAAATCGAATATCTAATTGAGTAACATAAAAAAAAATTAGAGGTAAGATCGGGATTAGGTTTTAGGTAAACCCGATCTTATCTAACCATATATATATAATTATTTATTTAATTTTATATTTATTTATATATTTATTTAATTTTATATTTATATTTAAAAAATAATATTTTATATTAAAATAATAATATTTTATTAATTTCGAGTAAAATTAAATCGAGTTTAAATATAAAAAAAATTTATCGAATCAAATTAGATTCGAAGCAAACAAATATCTACTTTCACTCAACCCGTTACCATCACTACTTAAAATGCTTAAGAATTTGTTGTATCCCGTATTTATTATAAAACTTTTAAAAAAGTGATTTTATGCCTTAAAGTTAACATTATAATTTTTTAAAATTTGAAGGTTGATTTAATTAATTTATATGATCATATTAAACAATAGTATTTAAAAATTTTGAAATATAAATTTTAATCGCGATAATCTCTCTCTTGCTCTTAAATTATGCCTCCTTTATAAAAGTAAAAAAAAAAATTATAATTTCTTATTCTCCATTATTTTTAACACGATTGGGTCCTAATTTAGTTTTCCTTTTTTTTTTAAGTTTTTCGACATTCTTAATATATAGCAAAGTTGTATAAAATTTTGAAATTAATTTGGAGATATTGTATATACTTTTGTTTTTATTCATTTAATCCTGTTACAGTTGGAACACTCTAGCATTATTCGATTACAGAAATAAAAAAAAAGACAAGCATTAGTTTATACTTTGCCATGCAAAACTTTTTTTTAATGTATTAGATGGAAAATAACCTTCACGTTTAGTCATTGTTACTTAGAATTAGAGTTGAAGGCCAAATGATGGCAAATGAGCTAATAACATTTTGCTCATGGTTAGTAATTATGTAATTACAATGAGAATGAATTGATTGAGACATAAATTAGTTAGTAGCTAGGACTCTTTCTTTATAAATTGTTGGAAAGTTTAAGCTACAAGTTTTCCCTAAATTTTTTTATAATTTTAGATGTCGCAAACAAAATGATATGTAAAAAAATATGAAAGTCATACAATTTAAAATTTTAATAAAATATGTAAATGAATTTAACAAAAATAAAAATATGTTTTATATTTGACATTATTGGAGGCATTGTGGTCTTTTCTTCATATTAGAGACTGTCAACAAATAGTATAGAGTGTTTTAAATATTTTAGTTGATTTAATATGTCATGTCGATTTAATATATTCAATGTCACATTAATTTAATTACGTTATTGTTATTTTCTACAAATCCCTTGACTTTTACCTATAAGTATGGATATTCAGTTACTATCATTCCAAGTTTCATCTTATTCTAATTTCTTACTTTTTTTCTTTTCTGATCGCTTTTATTTTAATATTTGACTTACGCATTAAAATGTAAATGTAGAAGAACACTTTTTACTTTTGTATCTAATCGTTCTCTTTCTTTTTTATTTTTTCTTAGGTCGAAGCTCGTATTTTATGATATAATAATTTTTATATTTTATATATATTTAATACGAAATAAATATGACATAAATATATAAATTATCATATCTATTTAAATTTTCTAAGAGAGATAAGGACAAAGAACAATTTAATCCCTTTTTTTCTTAATTCATTGTTTAGATTACGTTACCTGAAAAAACTACTAATTTTAGAAGTATCTAATTGTATTAAGAAAAAGGAAAATAAACCCGTGATATTATTTTACTTTTGAAAATACCATTGAGGAAACATTACTCTGATTTTCTTGTCCAAAGGTGAGAAAGCTTTGGAAAAAAAAAAACAAAGAAACAGATTTCCCTTTTATTATTATTATATATAAATCCTAGTTATGGTGCAGATAAAATAAAAGAGCTGGATGCTGTTGTCATAGTCTTGCCAGAGCACCTGAAAAAAAGAAAGAAAACAGGAAAGGTCAGGGGGGATGGCTGTGGGGAAAAGTGAGACATGCAAATGCAAAATGCAGGAAAGCATTGGGTTTTTATGGTTGTCCAAGGCGCATGTGAGGCGGAGCAGCTGGGCCGGCCGAGCCACCCTCGCCTACCCTATGGGTATGAAATAAAAAGCGATGACAAAGATGGGTCCACCTCTCATTTACCAACTCCTACGGTGACTCGCCTCACGGCCCATATGAGACAACAAGCTGCCCCCTTTCTCCTACCACACGTTTTCGCACTTCTCTTTTATATTTGAGATCGAATTGGAATATATTTATTGTTATTATTTTTGTATTATTTAAGATTCCAATTTTATTCGATAGAGATTACGAAAAAAATATAAAAATAAAATTTTATTAATTTAATAATTAAATTATAAAATAAAAAATATATGAATTTTAATTATTGACTTAATAATATTTTTTATTTTTTATAAAAAAAAATCTAACAATCCAACATTTCATCAACGGACACGCAGCCATCGACAATTCCTTCCTTTCTTTGTACACGTAGAACATGTACGCTCAGTAAATACGTCGGTTGCCATTAGAACTTAAATACAATAATTACTCTTTTATAATTTAAGATTTTGAAATAATTAGATATATTTAATTGGTACGGGAGTAAAAATATCTCCAATTTAATTCTTTAAAACCTCTTTACATAAACGTTTCTTCATATGTTAGGTGGATATATTTATTTTTGAATTGAGTAAGAGTCAGGTTCAATTAATTTTGAAACATTTTTGTCTAAAACTTAATCTAATCCATCCAGCCTACTAATAATTTTTTAAAAAATTATTAATATTGTAAAATATAATTTAAAATTAAATTAAATATATTTTTATTAATTTTAAATATTTTCAAATCAAGTTAGGGCAAAAAATTTTTTTTATCCAAAACTTAACCCAAAGTTAAATTTATTATGTCATAATTTGATAATCACGAAACGATGATATAATATAAATATAATATGAAAAATATAATCTTCAAACCTTTGATCTAGTGGTTAAAGGCGTTTGAGGGGACATCAAATGTCTGGTTTCAAGCAATAGATAATGCTATGAAGAAGTTGGATACAAGAATTCCAATTATTTCTCTCATTGGATCATTGTCTAAAGCGAAATTTTGTAACACATTAGGGCATCCCATTAGTAAGCCGACGTGGTCCGATTCCTCCGATTCTGATATTATTGACCGATTTGTGCGTATATGCAGAAATCTTTCTCATTATCACAGTGGATCTTCAAAAAAAAAGAGTTTGTATCGAATAAAATATATACTTCGGTTTTCAAGGCTTCCCCCCTTTCCCTTACTTGTATTAGGGTTTTGCCTTTCTGATGTAATAAAAAAAATGAAAAATATACATAAAAATAATATGATTTAAAATTTTAATAATAATCATATATGGATTTAATATAACATAAAAATATATTTTTTATTTTTGTGTTGACACATATTGTAATTCATAATTTTTGTGTAAAAAAAAATATAAATATATTAATTCTATATTTTATATGATATGAATATATAAATCATCAGATCTAACTAGATCAAACAAATAACCTTACTCTTCGATAGATTTATAGATGAATAGATGTGCTAGAATTTTGATATAATAATTGAATATTTTAATTTTTATCAATTTAAATTTTAAGATATTCAACCATCTAATTTAACAAATACTAACAAGAATCAAGTACTATTTAAAAGGGAAATAAAAAGAAAAAGATATGTTAAATTTATGACTACTAAGTGGATTTCTTTGCGTTAAACCAGTTAAATTTTTTTTGTTTTGTCATAATCAGTATTCATCATTTTTTGTAAAATTTACCTAATTAAAAAAAGTGAAAGGTAAAAAAATATAAGAGTAACACGTAGATATTAAAATTGATCCCCTATTCTAACAAAATATATTTAATGAAGACATAAATATTTAAAACAAAAGAAATCATAAAAAATAAAAAGAACAAAATGAAAAAAAAAGTTCATAAAAGCTGTCATATGAATATCTTATTTAGTTTAAAATATTAATTTTTAAAATTAAAGTATCAAATAATAATTTTATTAATATGATATATATATATAAATATAAAATTAATTAAATAATAAAATGTAAACTTTTATATATACCTCAAAATAAATCAAGACAAAATACCTTAAATATGCTTTCGCTTTAATCTCATATCTTACAAAAAAAAAAAATTGTCTCAACTCAATCCTAATTTAACCAAAAAAAAACCTTTTTTTATCAAATTTAAATAAATCAAAACCTATCATATATGGATTATTTTAGAATCTCTATTAATTAGTATTTTTTGTTACAAAATCTATCTAATTAAAAAAATATAAAAAAAAAGTGAAAGAAAAAAAAACCAAATGTGAGTACTACTTGGACATCTATGTGGATCTTAAATTTTTAACAAAATTAATTTAATAAAAAAGGCATAAAAAAACATAAAAAAAAGGAAGAAAGAAAATTAAAAGAGAATTCATTTAGATATTATGTGGACATCCACATATTTTGACACATGGTATATTTTTAATATCAAGTGCAATTCATAAAAATTAAAATCTAAAAAATTATTTATTAATATATAAATAAATAAAAAGTAAAAAAAAAGTGACATACTGTTGAAATCAAATGGACCTCACACAAAAAAATCAAAATCTAAAAAAATATTTATTAATTTTTTAAAAAGAAAAAGTAAAAAAGTAAAAAAGAAAAGAAAAAAATAAAATTTAGTATAAATGGATTTCATATAAAAATAAATCTTAAAAAAATTGATAATTTGAAAATTATTTATTAAATATTAAAAAGAGAGGAAAAAAAAAAAAAAGAACAGCTAGCATTGCCACATGACATAATAGAGCTCATCTGTACATGAGCAAAATTAAATATACAGGTAGTTGGTGATAGTATAGTTATAACGTTGATCTTAATGATAAGCTAATCACTAGCGTGAATTATTATTATTATGTACTCATATTTCTCTCCAACTCCGAGCCTTGGTAATCTATTGGCCTCATCGAAATCGTTTTTTTTTTTTTATTATTTGAAGAGGTGACATGGGTACAGATTTTTTTTTTTTGCATACTAGAATTGTGACAGCTTTTTTCTTGCTTGGTTTCAAAGATATTCAAGATGATTAAAGTAAAAGGATGTTGTTGGGTGGAATAAGATTCACATAAAATAGATGACCACATTAAAAAAAAAAAAAAGCATGTGTTCCAATTTTCAATCATTTTTACACCAAATTTTCATCTAAATTACGTTCCAATTTCAAAGAAAAATCATGCATATAACTTGATTGGAAAATGCCTGCCCAAGTTTGATTCAGCATCATTATATTTATTAGATTTCACAATTTCGATTAGTTTTTGGTTGAATTAAGTTCACCGAATAATTATTTCCTTTTAGATGTTGATATATTATTATTATAAAAAAAATATGAGATATAATCGAAAATTTAATTTAATTATTTATGTAATTACTTTTTAAAAGTTGATATTTAATATATTCAAAATTTAAATTTAAATACGTACAATTTATTTTTTTATCTTTAGATTGCAATTATTTTTTTTTTTTTATAAAAAAAATGGATTGTAACCCAAAAATCCAGCATAAAGTTGGTTGAGATTTAGATTTTCAAATTAGGTCAATACATTACAAAATTCAATATAGAACTAAACAAATTTTATGTCAAGATAGTTCATTGGGTTGGTGGTTGTCATGTAAGAAGTGGTTTCAGCTTGCTAAAGCTTATTTGTCTAAACACCCCTCCCCTTTTCTTTATTCAATAAATTCTTTTTATAGAAGAAATATATATAGCTAACCCACTTTTGCTTTGGATTTTAGCATAAGGAGGTTATGCAATATCCATCTAAATTCAAGAAAATAATGTAGCATTTGTCCTTCTAATAACCATTTTGGAGATAATTATCAAATTTATCATCTAAATATTTTTAATATGGATGTTTGACTTAACAGTCTAAGTTCTTATATATAACAAAGAGTATATAAATTTTGGTTTTGATGTCTATAAGTTAGTATAATTAAATAAGGAAGAGAGAGAATTCGAATATTAATTTTTTTTTAAAAGTCGATTTGTTTATAATTCGAACCACTTTTTAGATTTATAAAATTTGTCCAATCTATGTTGGACATTAGACAAGAATTTTCGAAATGTAAATTTTTATTATTTTCATTTAATTTTAATTTAAAATATTTAAATATTAATATAATAATAAACTTAAATGAAATTAAATTAAATGAATTTTAATGAGCGGACTCGATTTGATCTATAAACACTTCTTAGATTAAATAAGAAATAATTGTTAAATTAAATATGCATAAGTAAAATTTTGTTTTTGAATTCAAAATTTTAAAGAAATAAAGCAAAGGACGAAATTAAAAAAAAAAAAAATTACTTTTTAACCTTTGATAATGTGTAACTAATTGTAAAGGTTAAAGAATTTTGGATATTCCCATTCCACCATTCCCTTTAAGCATTGGATGCTCCCTCTTTTGAGCACCCAAAGTCCTTTGAAAGGACTCCTAACTCGTACCCTAAATCTAAGACAAAGAAAGGAAAAGCTCCAATTAAGTTGCATTGCACTCAACTAATAAAATAATGGACTTTAATGATGTTGAAAATATACTATTATTATTATTATTATTATTATTATTATTATGCATGAATGATTATGAGTTGGCTAATGGTACAGAGAGATAAATGGAACCCTGACTCATTGAAATTTGATGCCACAATCGCCTTTTCCTTGAGCTATTTTCCCAATTATCGACACATGTTTAAAAGCCCACAATATATAAATATATATATATATATATATATATTAACAAAAGAGATGATATCTGGATTTTGATAATAATGAAAGAGATGGTATCCTGAATTGTAAATATGATTTAGTAATAAAAATTTAAAAAATATTTTATATTTAACATGTTGATATAAATTATGATATAATAATTTTTATATTTTACATATATTTAATATCAAATAAATATAACGGAAAGCTATAAATTAATAAATATAATATTAAATTTAAAATTTAAATTTATAAATATTATATTTTAAAAATAATTATATAAATCAATCGAAATAAATATTTATTTTGGTTTCAACATATCAAATTATCAACATAAAATCATCTAGAGGTTGATGTGGTGGGGGTCTTGTAGGTGGGCTAGCTACCATGGCACAAGCCAACTTTGTTGTTCAATCATGGAAAAGTAGGATTAAATGCGAAATTTATTACTTGGGAAACTCGTAATTATAGTGAATTTGGAGTCGGATCATTTCATAAATTTACGACATTTCAACATAAATAGTTTGTTTAAGTACTTTGATAGATGTTTATCAAGGCATCAACATCATTGAGCAAAAAAAGACAGAGTTCGTGGCATGTCCTGATCCTCCTTATAAGACAAGATAGCTATCTGGTTAGAGGAATAAACAAAGGGATTGTGCAATTAGCAAACAATTAATTTCTGCCAATCTAATCATTGTTGGAAGAAGAAGAGAAAAATATTGAAGAAAAACCCTTCACTAAGATATCTATCTAATCAGGATTAACCTTGTGGACAGCCCCTTTGAAAGCAGACCAAAACTTTCTTGATGGTTGAAAAAGGACGATCCAACAATTGGCCATGCCCAAACCTTTTGCATTATTTCAGTTGCTTTTTATTTCTTAGATGACCATGATGATTTGTCATAATCCAATGCTTAAGCAGCACGTGTACGTTGGAGAGTGGTTAGAAAAGCACTTACTTTAAAGATCCCACCATGCCCTTTCAACACCAATGTGTAAGAATTGAAGATAGGTGTGTAAATTAATGTTATATATTTGATAAATAATTTATTAAGAGATTCGGTTTTTATTCATTTATATTTATTAAATTTAATAAATAATTATTAATATTATTTTAATATTCGTTAATTAAATTAACATATCATAATATAATAAATTCATTCATTTTTTTTTGTTTTTTGCATTTGAAAGTATAAACAATAGAGGTGTTTGATAAATAATTTGTGAATACATTCAATTTTTATTTATTTATGATTATTTATTAAACTTAATATATAATTTCAAATAACATTTCAAAATTTCGTTTATTAAATGAATAGATTACAAACATAACAATGTTTATTCATATTTTGTTTGTTTACACCTTTAATTAAATTACACAAATTTAAAGGATTAATAAAATTTCAATTTAAGTTTGTTTAATTTTTGAAGTTATCAAATTTTTAATTCTAATAAATTTTGATCCTATTACTAGAATTAAAAATTTAGTATTTTACCAAATATTAATAAATTTTTTTGTCGTCAAGCTAAAATAACTGTAAAAAAAAAACAATTATATTCATGCTACAACTTTGGACATTGTCATTAATTTTCGTGTTAAGGAATTTAACTTGTTTGCCTAATGTGTTTAAAATGAAGAGTTCGATGAAACATTGTCAGGGCAGAAGAGGCTCATTTTATTTACTTTCTAATTTTTGATATATTGTTGTTTAGAATAGAACAGACTCGTCTATGTCCACTTCAAGAAATAGAGTCCACCTAAAATGGGCTCAGCTTAAGCCTTTTTTTTTGTGCTTCTTAGTCCAAACCCAAATGGAAACCGAGCGCATGGGTAAGAAGGCCGACTTACTTGTCAAGGATGAAAAAGACAAGTAGATTCCCTTGACCAGTTGAACTGCATTCAGTCCAACCAAATTAAAATCAGATGTTAAATTTATATCTAAAATATATCTTTTAAAATCAAGAAAACTATTTATTTTTGAAACAGCTGCATTAGACTAACATTAGGGATGTGAAATTTAAGAAAATTTAAACCAAATGAATTAAAATACATTATATTTGAAAATGAGGTACTTGTTATAAAAAATACTATAACTAGATTTTATATTTACCTAACACTTGAAAATTTTATTATTAAAACTGATAATCAGGCAATTAAAGATTTTTTTAAAAAATAAAAAATTAGAAACTAATCCTAAAAAATTAGATAGTATAAATTTTTTATGTCAATATAGTTTTTTTTATTGAATTTCTTAAAGGATCTAACAATTTTTTTGTTGATTTTTTAAGTAGGCCTAATTGATCGAAGTAAAAAACCTTTAGAATAAATAAGTGAATGAACTATAGTAAAAAAAAAGCAACCCAAACAAAGTTCTTCTTTTACGCATGTTAATCCTAACCAAAGATTAAGATTTCAGTCTTTTAACCAACCATTAGTTCTATCTCATAATCCATGATATATTTTTTTATCCCCAACCATACATGAAAATGCCAAAAATTTTATTACAACAAGTAATGAAACCCTATAGATTATCTCAATTTTCTCAGGATCTAAACTAATGGACTCTAATTTTATATTCTAAAATTCTTCAAAAAAAAGAAAATTTATTGAAACTGCAACAAAAATTTTCAAAAATAAAAGATTTTATAACTTAGAATTACCCTTTAAGTCATATAATCTCATATATGAAGTTTAGAAAGCCTAACTTTGAGATAGTAATTTAGCTTTTAGAAAAAACATGACTAAGCTTACGAAAGGATTAACCAAATAGGTTAATAAATTTCAAAATTTTCAAAATCTTGTTTTAAATAGTTTAACTTAAAGAGATTGGGAAGAACCATAAAATTTTGAACTTGATGAAAATACTCTCTTTAAAACCTAAACAATTTCTTAAATATTTGTGATTTTCTCATAGAAAAAAAACCATTTATTCTTCTCTTTTAAAAATTCAAAAAATTCTTTTGTATAAAAAGGCTAACAAAGTTTTATCCAATGAACTTTTTAATAGAATAAAAAATTCAATAAGAGATGAAGTAGATCATCTACTTTATGAAATTTTTTTTGAACATTTCCTTTTTATATATTTAGAAAATCTGAGAATTTTAGGAGGATTTCTTAAAATTAAATTCAGATTAGTTTATGACCCTTATGATATAAAGTATCAAATGAGTTTTGTAGGTATAATTACTTATTAAAATTTATCTTTTCATTTAATAAAACATTTTCCTGCCTTATTAAATAAAATTTTTTTTATTTTGTTAAAAACAATAAATATTTTTCTTATGTGCATATTAAAATAACTAGTTTAATATGGCTTTTTCACAGAGAAAGATTTTTTCAACCCTATCAAATCTAGAAAGTAAAAAAAAGTGCTTTATAGACCAGATTTATTAACACCTAATAAAAATGAAGAAAATATAAAATTTGTTTTTTCATAATTTAATAAAACAATTTTATATAGTTTTCAACTTGGAATCACCATGATAGAAAAAGCAAAAGAATTACTAAATGAAATCCCACCAAATTCATAAATTCCTTATATCACTGTTACAACAAATGGTAGAATGTTTTTTGTAAAAAAATTTTATGATAGAAATAATCTAGGTTAAAGTCTGAAACGATCGAACTTCTATAAAGACTATCTAGAATGGAAGATTAGGACTACCTTCTTTCTTTACTACTTCAATATCAAGAATGATGAAAATAATGGAACAAGTCAAGAATAGCTTCACCAACATCTTTTAATCCAAAGATGAAGAGGCTACAAACTTGAAAAATTAATAAGATGAATAAAATAGACAATAAGTCAACAGTTGCTACTAAAAAAGTGGATATGTATCAGTACAGCAAAAGTAATTGTCATTTTTTTTGTTCAATTTTACTTTTATTAATTGTCAATTTGTCAAAGTTAGATAAGCTCTTTCAAATGCTACCTAACCTAATTAATAGAAATTAATTATTAAATGTAAGAATAAAAGGGGATATGGAGGACAATAGAGAGTAGACTCTCTCCCTCAATTCCCTTGGTCTTTTTTTCTTTTCCTTCACTCTTATAAATTTTTATCTTCTCATACATTTACTTATAATTGATATAAGAGCTATATAAAGAACCTTATATAGATATCATAGTCTATAAAAATTAGTGTTGATATATATATATATATATATATATTCTATTTGAAGTCTCTAGCTTTCAACTATTATTGTAAGTATTTCTTTACTTTCTCAATTTTTAAACTTTTAGCTTTATGTTCTAAAGCTCATATATCCGTTTACTATCTTTGTGCTGGTGTTGTGGCCTTTAATCTATCCTTAAAGTTAGTAAGGTATATAAACGGTTTTAGGTACCAAGAATATGGAGCAAGAAGTTAAAAATTATGTTTGCTCAGAAAACCTCATAATCATAGTCTGCATATGGATCCTCAATTAGAAAATCATATACCAGCAATCAGTCATAGTATTAATAGTTTAGTTAATTTATTTACTACTCTCTTTAAAAAATTGTTTAATAAAATTGGTATACTAGAATAACAAATAGGTAGTTTAGGACACGTTACTTGTTTAGATTTAAACCAAGATTCTAAACAATTATTAGTAAATATTAATAAAAAATTAAATTGTTAGAAGTTGATAAAAGTTAAACAAATGACTTTGGACTTTTATACTTTGGTAATACTATTTTTGCTCTTAATAATGATAAACCATTATCTTCTCAACCAATTAAGTTTTCTAAACTTGAAAATTATATTTTAAATCCTATAAAAGTTTTATATAATATCTTAAATATAAAATGGAAAAAACCATTGTTCCTAAAAAAAGATTGATTATTTGAATATGATAAAAGAATTATATGAAACACATATAGAACTTTTTAAAAAGTTTAATTATCATTATATGTTTAATTATGATACTACTGATGAAAGAAGTTTAGATGAAAAAAATAAAGAAAAAGATAAAATTTTAACTACTAATCTAGTAGCAAAAGATGAAGCTAGTGGTATAGAATCTTTATCTTTTAAAGAAGTAGATGAAGAGATCGATACTAAGCCTTACACCTATGGATCTTGATCAATAAAAAGTTGATAGGAGAAAAAGAAAAACATGGAGAAATTTCTAACCAAGAAATTGATAATAAAATAGGTTTGATAATATAATCAAAGATGATATTTATAAAGATGAAATTAAATAAACAGAACATCTTTCAGAATTGTTAAAGAACCTATATCACAATCTAGTTTTATAGAATCTTTAAACAAAAGAACTGTTGCTTAAGGAAGAACATATTTAGATCTTTCAAAAATCTCTATAAATGACTATGGAAAAACTATAGAAGATTGGGTACAATCTATGACTATTGTAGTAAACAATTACAAAGACACTTAGTTTAAAGAAAAATTTTAAATTATTTCTATGGAACATTTTAAGGAGATGTTTTGCAATTTTTGTGTAAATGAAAAAACTCTGAAGTAGGCAAAGTTCAGAAAGGAACCCTTTTAAATCAAATTACTACTATACTAGATTTGTTAAAAAATCTTACAAATCTACTAAAAAATGAATTTTGTGGAAGAATGAAACCAACTGATAAAAACAGTTAAGCTAGTTAGGTATTAACTAAAATAAAATTATGTGATATAAGGCATTTAGAATAAATTTCTAAAAAATATATTCATGAATACCAAAAATTGGATGAATCGCATTCTAAATTTTGGGAAGAATAATATTTTCATAAATTATCATCACCTTGGGATGAACTTTGTAATCAACAATATCCCAAATATTTAGAATTTCATAATCCTACAAAAAAAATTATTTAGATTCTATAAGAAATAGAATCTATTTTGCTTTTAAACAAATTAGAGAACATTGCCTTAAAACAAAGGCTTCTAAGCAAGTAAAAAGTAAATTAAGTGATAAACAATGCATAAAAATATTAGAAAATGAATGAGAATTTGGATGTAAATCTCAATCTAAAACCTATTCAAAGAAATACAAAAACAAAAGGATATAAATTGATCAAATGGAAGCCAAAAAAGCAAAAATTTGACAAAAAGAAAAAAATTTGTTAGAAGAAAAAATTTTAAAAAGAAATCCAAATGCAAATATTTCATTTGTGATGAAAAGGTCATATAGCACCGCGTGTCCTAATAAAGGAAAAAATACTAAAAAGTTATTAAAACTTTCAAAGAATGAGATTTAGAAATTTGCTTTGGAGAAAAAGTTTCTGAAAAAGAAATTATTTATGAATTAATTTTTGAAACATATTTTGATTTTGATTCTGATTCTGATGGATTTATTTTTATGCTTAATACAAGCAATAATTTTAATAATAATACTCTATCAAAAGTTAATAATTAAATCTAAAACTAAAGATATACCTGTTAAATAATAGTAAATGACAAAATTAAGTGATGTCAGATGATTTGTTAGAAAAACTACTATCATTAAAGAAAGATGAAATATATAAATTGTCAGTTTTTTCAAAATTCAAACCATGGACATAAAGACATATAAAAAAATTTAGTGGCAATACTATAGCTACTGATTCTAATCAAGGATTTGTAGATATTTGTTTATTTACCAAACAAAAAATTAGGAGAATTAAACAAAAAATCCTAAAGTTAGATATATACATTTAGGAATAATTATGATAACTATAAAAGCTTTATTCAAAGTTGGTAATGATATACCAATAATAGCAGTATTAGTAGACAAAAGATTTGAAAATCCTATTAAAGCATTAATAGGAGGAATACAATCAAATCTAATATCAGGAGCTGTTTGGTTTAAAGTAAAATCAAATTATTTTATTTTTATTAATGACTCATTAATAGAAGATTGGCCTTAGACTTAGAATGATGACAAAAAAGTTAAAAATTAGAAATGTGGCTCATGATCTACTTATAAACTGGACAGCTATCAATGAATTTACTAATCATACTTTTACATCTATTGAAGAAATAGATTATAATATTATAAAATATTTGAATCTAGACCTTTTTATTCATAATTTAAACCAAGACTAATGAATTTTAGAGATCTGTCAATACCCATTGGATGGTTAGTAGAAAGTATTACGGAACCTGTTCCTTCTAATAAAAAAATAAAACTTATGAAAATTTTGGCATCAGGAAATAACATGTATTTTAAAAATCATGGAGAAAGTAGTTCTAAATAATCTAGTTCTACCCCTATCTTCTTCTATGCCTTCATTCTCAAATAAAGATGGTGAAGACACTAAAAGTATTATTAGTGAACAATCATTTGTTTCACAAAGACAATATTTTATTTCTCAACCTCAATCAATGGGAACAAAAAATATAAATATTCTATTTTTTCAGGAGATACAAGTATTTAAAATAAAGAAAATTCAGTTTATAACTCAGTAGCTGGATTTTCAATTCAATTTTTCTGGAAATACTAGAAGAGATGATATTTGAAGTTTGACTATAATCAACCAATATAAAATTGGTAATGATGAAGTAATTACATTTTCAAGAAATCAACCAAAAAGGTATTACAATTATGTTGAAGTAGAATTTAGATTTAAACAGTATAAACCATACTTTTTAAATGTTTTAATAGACACATGAGCAACTATATGTAGTTGTATAAATAATGCTTTACCATTGGAAAAGTGAGAGATAATGAAACACCTTATTGCAATAATAGGAATTGATGGGAAAGAAACCATGATAAGATATAAAGCTAAAAATGTTTCTATTTATTTAATGAATAAAAAATTTGTAATCCCAAAAATTTTATGTTTTCCTTTTATGCATGGTGATATGTTACTAAGAAATAACTTTTAATACAATTATTTAACCTTTGTTTGAATATTAATAATATTGTTTTGACTAAAGATAAAGATCTATAGAAATACCATTAGTAAAAAATCATAAACATATATGTGATTCTAATTTTTGACCTGCAATCAAAAAAATGAAAATTAAATTAATTAGTGAAACACACTGGTTATTTAAAATTTTAAAAGAAAATTTTAATGAGGAACCATTAAAATTATGGTCTAAAAGTTCCTAGATTGTGTAGTTTAAAAATTCTTGATTCAAAGAAAATAATTAGAGTAAAACCAGCGATTTATAACAAATAAGATATAGATGAATTCGATATACAAATTAATAAACTTTTATAAAAAAGACTTATAAAACCCATTACTAGTCCACATTGAAACCCAACATTTATGATAAAAAAATCATTGTGAACAAAAAAGAGAAAAAGCCATAATAGTAATCAACTATAAAAAGCTTAATCAAAATTTAATATTTAATGGATACGTTATTCTTAGAAAAGATGTGTTAATAAACTTAGAAAAAATGTTAAATATTTTAGTAAATTTGATTATAAATTAGGATTTTGACAAATAATGCTAAACGAATAGTCGAAACCATTATATTCTTTAGTGCACCAAAAGGCCATTATTAGTGGAAAGTCATGTCCTTTGGACTTTGTAATGCTCCACAAATTTTTCAAAGATGAATGAAATCATTTTTGAAAAATATAAGGATTTTTGTGTGATATATATTGATGATATACTTATATTTTTTGAAATATTAAATGAGCATTAAAAACACCTAAATGTTATAGCTTAAGAATTTATAAAACATGGTATAATATTAAGCCCTAAAAAGATAGAGCTTGAAAAAACTAATATAAAATTCTTAGGCTTAAATTTATCTTCAGAATGTCTTATTGTACAAGGTCATATTATAGTAAAATTCAAAGAATTTTTAGAACAATTGAAAGATAAAAAAAATTTTTTAAAGTTTCTAGGTTTCTTATTATGGAAGGCAATTCATTAAAAATCTCTCTAAAAAAGAGAAAGTTTTACAAGAAAAACTAAAAAATGAGATACATTACTTCAATTATGCAATTACAAACAAAAAATAAAACAAGTTTTAACGTAAAAAAACAGAGTACACAAGTATTTCCATTAGCCAGTTACTAGATTTGTGTAAAATGGATAAAATTTGGCTTATTTTATGTTTTTTGAAAACAAAAGGACAAAATTAGTTACAAATTTGGTAGTGATGAAAAGTCACAGGGGTGTGGTATCAACCATGGCTTCTAGGATTTTTCGCTTTAAATCATTTTCTTCAATCCATAAGGAACTTTGTCTACATAGTAGCTCATTTGCCTTTTTTTTCTTACCCTTATGTATTTTTTGTTTCATTATCCAATTTTCAAGTTTTTTTGCTCTTTCTTTCAATTGCATTCATAAAAATGAAAAAAATACAGGATATGTAACATATTCAAATTAAAAACTAGTAATAAGTCCACAAGCATAACAAAGTTCACCTAACAATTTGTCTTTAACATGAAAATAAACTTCACTTACATGCATTTAAATGATCCGTAAGTCATTAGAATAGCAGCAACTACTGTAAAAGAGATTTACAGCCCACAGTATAAGGGAAAACAACAAAAAAAATAACTTATGCTTTACAAATCACACAACTAATTAGATAAGTCATGAAACAAACTTCAGTATTACAAGATTGACAATGAGAAATGCTTAAAAAGCTAGCTCATATCCAGCTCTGCACAAAAATAACCATATTTCAATTTTTAGAAAGTCCTAAATAACAAGGATTTCATTTTGAAAAGAGTTTTGCTATTTGTACCATATGTTTACAATTCTTCTCCCTATTTGTTTCCTTTATGCCAGCAAGTTTCCTTAAGTTGAAATGTCATCTTACCTCAAATAAATTATGTAAATCCTTTGGATCACATGAATGCATTCAGTTGGCTACAAATTGAATAAAGAAAAAAATTTTAGAAAAGGGCAGAATCTATGAACTATAACTCTATATCTATAGGGAAATTGTTCAGACATAATAAACTCAGAAGCTGAAACTTATTATTCAAAACTACGTGTTGCCTTGCATGAATCTACAAATGAAGCTTTAACAAGTCAATTATAATTCAAAAAGTTTGAATTTAGAAGTTATATTTCTAGATTTCAATGGTTAATTTCGAAGCAGCTCATGGTTTTTTGTTTCCATGTTAACACCCTTCCATTGAATATAAACTTAACTTAGTAGTAAGCAAAAGTATTGTCCTCAAAGGCTCAAACTTTATGTATTTACCATCATGGTCACCACTGTTATTCACCTAGCCTTGGTAAACCAAGAATTAACTTAGTCTTCCTATGGTATGTAATGGAATAAGTATTATAATATTGTGCACTGATACAACCCAATTCCATTGCTTAAACAAAGTTACCAATCCTAATATCTAATTCCAAAGTAAACTTAATTTGTCAAATAGCTGAAGTTTGCAACTATTACGATTTACCCATTCTTATTTTATGATTAAAATTCATCATAAAATTAAAAAAAAAAAGTACTAGGGTTTGTCGAGACTCTTATTTAGCAACCATACGTTCTTAGGCTCTAATTTTAGCAGCCTCAGCCTTAAGCCTTTTTTTGCTCCTTATTAGTAACTCTAATAGCCTTTCTAAGCCTCTTATTTTCTTAGCTTCTCAAGACATAAGAGCTCTATCTCGTGGATGTATTCTTTACGCACATGTTTAAGTTGCTTGTCATAGTCTTGTTGTAACTGGACAAGTTTCTTCTTAGCTTCTTTGGGATGATTGGGGCTCTTCCAACTACCCAAGAAAGAGTTGGATAGTAAAATTTATGGGTTTTTTAGTGATTGTTGTGATGTGAGAAGAATGAGCAGAGTAAGGTTTTAGAGAAAGTTTTGAAAGAGAAAGTTTTAGAGTTTGCCATTACTATTTTTAAAATGCTGATGGTGAGAGCCTAAAGAGGATGAGGGTTTTTGTTCGAGTCTATATTAAAGGCTAAGCCTATTTTTTTAATTTATTTTTTATTTATCAACATAATAATAATAATAATAATAATAATAAAAAAAATGCATCGTACCTATGTGCACATTTTCAATCTTCTCTAATTTATTCAAACATACATACCCATAAAGATGTTAAATCTCTAGTAGTCTTATGGGATGTTTATCTTATAAAATTTTATAACTCTCTTACATCTTTTTCTTATACCTAATCTTGTAAAGACTTCACCTATTTATAACCAAACAAACTTGCCTATTAACAATCCTTTTTCTCTTAGAATTTTTCTTCTACAAGTCAAACTTGCTTATTAAAAATCTTTTTTCTTTTAGATTCTTATTTTACAAGTCTTCTTATCCATTAAGTAATATTTAGCCAATCTTAAATAAATATGTTATAAGATTTGAGTCACTATTCTCAACAATCTTCACTTTGACTCAAATTCTATTAAATTATCTATCTTCATATTAAACATGCTTAGCTTTACCTATAGTGAAAGTCTCACCATCATTTTCTTTTGTGTGGCTTCACACTAATTGATCTTTAAAACATTAACTTGAACTTCTTCATTGAGTTGAACTTTTCTAGGCTTTCTTCTTTTCATATTTTAAACTTTCAACTATTCTCATGTCGTGAATTTTCAGCTTTGATACCATTTATTGGGGATACGAATAAGAAACAAGATCCATTAGTTGTAGAGAATTATAAACATACAAATCATATCAACCTCACTCAACAATCAATACTCATAAAATCTTCTCAATCTCTTTTAGTTTTATGGAGTATTCTTAACATAAACAAATACATACTCTTGTGCACCCATGCATCATACCTATGTGGACCCTCTTAATTTTCTCTAGTCCACTCATATGCACTGTACTTATGTAGATCATCTCAGTTTTCTCTAATCCATTCAAACATACACACATATAAAGACATTAAATCTCTAATAGTCTTATGAGTGTCATCCCATAAAACTCTACAATTCTTTTACATATTTTTCTCATATCTAACCTTGTAAAGACTTTATTTATTTATAACCATACAAACTTACCTATTAAGAATCTCTTTCTTCTTAAAATTTTTTTTATACAAGTTTTCTTGTTCATCAAGTAATATCTAGTCAATTTCAAACAAATTTATTATGGGATTTGAGTCACTATTCTCAATAATAAAAACCACAAGCCTTATTTCAAAAAAAAAAAAAAACTAAAAATCTTGGTTGAACTTAAAATAAAAAAAATTCACTTTCTAGAAAATAGTAATTAAATTTGAAATAAAACCCTCTTTTTGATAAGAACAAAAAAAAAAAATTCTCACATTTCATAGATATAATGTGTAGGTAGCTTTAAAATCAATTCATACTTCACATATTGAAATAATTATAATAAACAAATAACAAATAATGGAATCTTTTCCTCAACGAACGTGCTTGTGTCAACCATGAAATTTTGGTTCATGAACTTTGGTTGTTGCCAAACTTATTTGTTGCTATTGCTTGTGGCTTCAACCCCTTATCGCTATTAGCTATAATGTTGGTGTGCTCAGTCTTGACTTGAAAGAGTTTCATTACTACTTGAGTTTCAGATAACTTTTTAATGTTGTAGGAAAAAAAAGGGTGTCGTTATTGAGACTAGGGATATACAATAGATAGTCGACAAGAAGGTTAGAAAACTTTGTTGATGAAGGTAGATGGTAGGAAACGGTGGCTGTTGGTGTTGGGATGAGATTATGAGAGTGGTGCAAGAGGCACCGCTGGGATGGGGAAAGGGAGGAAACAAATGAGTGTTGTGTTAGAAGATTAGAAATTTAATTATGTATATATATTTAAGGGTAAAAGAGTAAATTAGTTATAAATTAATAAAAATATATACTAAAAATAAAAAATTTGATTAGGCTTGTGAGCCACTCGAGTAGGGTATTAAAATATTAAAATTCAGCTTGTTCGATAACTTGAGCTACTCGAACTTGAGCTCGAGCTTGGCTTGACAACAATCAAATCGAATTCAAATTTTTTTCAAATTGAGTCTGAATAGCTTGCAAGTACATATATCTTATTTACACCCCTAGCCCTTACCCTACCTATCTATATTCTCTTGTATATATAGATATATATATATATATGTATAAATGAGAGTAAGAATCCACTTATGTTAATGTAATTCTTATATCTTTTTAAATTTTTAGATCAAAATAACTAAAATTAAAAATATTATTTTGATTCAAATTAGTTATAAATTTAATTTTGATAAAAAAAATTACACTAATATAGATAAATGTAGATCTTTATATATATATATATATATATTCAAATTCTTATTGAAGTGTTTATGGATCCGATTGAGTTTGGTTGACATTAATTCAAAATATTTGCTTAAGCTCTGGCATGACCGTTAAAACTTGTTTAGGTTAATTTAATTTAAATTTATTGTTACCATTAAAATATTAGAAAAATATTCTTATAATAATGTTTTGATATTTTTATTTATATTTTTTAATCAAAATTAAATAAAAATTAATTATATATATTATTTGATACCATTATCATTTAAGTCAATTTAATTTAAATATTTGTTAGGAAAGTGGATAAAGGATATCTTTAATTATCCATTTCTCAAACTATATTCTTGTTAAGGATATTAATTTGCTTATTTATTTGTAATTTTGTCCACAGCAAAACACATCTAAGATTAATGACCGTTAAATTTGAACAACTTAGAATGTGTTTGGTTTGAAAGAATCTACAAATTCTCCTTTAGAATCTTAATGGGGGATATTTAATTCTCACATTTAGTTTGGGATAATCTGATTACTAGGAAAAAATGGTAAATTCCCATCAATACCAAATATCCCAGAATAAAAAACCTATCTCTTTCTGTGATATTATATAGTTTTATGAGGAAAGTTATCTTATTTTCAAATTTGACCTGAAAAAAAAATGATGAAATAGTTATTACCATTTTGAAAAGCATTGTATAAATTTTTTTTTTATATTGCAATTAAGGCATTTGGCGTGAAAAATGCCTTAAATAATCTATTTATAAAAATATAAAAGGATTATTTAAGGTGTTTTTGTACATAAAAAGTCTTAAATAATTTTTTATATTTTACAAAGGGATTATTTAATGAGTTTTTATAAAAATATTATTTAAGAAGTTTTTGTATAGAAACGACTTAAATAATTCATTTATGTTTTATAAAAGAATTATTTAATGTGTTTCTGTACAGAAAACATCTTAAATAATTTTTTTATATTTTAAAGTTTAGGGTTTAGAGTTAATATTTTTATAAAAAGACTATTTAAGACTTTTTTGTATAGAAAATGCCTTAAATAATCTTTTTATATTTTTATAAATGAATTATTTAAGGTGTTTTTGTTGAGAAAATGCCTTAAATAATATTTTTAATAAATGAATTATTTAAGGTCTTTTTTATACAAAAAATGTCTTAAATAATCTTTTTATATTTTATGATTTAGATTTAATATTTTTATAAAATGATTATTTAAGGCATTTTTTGATATGTTTTAAATAATCCTTTTATAAATTAAAGGGTAATTATTAAATAATTCATAATATAACAAAAATAAAAGGATCACTTAAGGCATTTTTATATAGAAAACACTTTAAACAATCTTTTTATAAATAAAAAGATTATTTAATACGTATAAAAAGATTATTTAAGACATTTTTTGTACAGAAACACCTTAAATGATTCTTTTATAAATAAATTAAAGAAACATTTTTAATTTTTTTCATAATATAAAAAAAGTAGCAAACGTATTAATTGATCTTTTTTCTAACAGTTTTCCTATCAATTTTTGTTATTAAAAAAAGTACTAAATGCCTCAATTAATAATATTTTATAAATAAAAAAAGCAATCAAATAAAATATTTGTCTTCATTTATTGCTAAAGGTATCATTTATCATTTGGGTATTTATTATCAATAAAACAAAATGAGAAGTTGCCATCATAGATGTCAATGAGATTATGATAATTATATAAGAATTAATATACGTAGATTCTTCTAATCAAACAAGTGAACCTAAATATGGAATGCCTTGAGGAAGAAAACTCTACGTATCGCACTTTCTCGAAGATCACACTTTCTCTCACAATCAAAGATTTTGCGAATCAAATGCTCCCTTAAGAGACTTTGGAAAGGATTTAAAGTTATCTTTTGGTTGAATAAGGTTTAAGAATGGTCTTTGGCTTCATTTGAATTCAACTGCTGCATTTATATTCAAATACATATTTTACCATTGATTTTAATCTCATCACTATAATATTCAATATTATTATTACAGTAACTAAACTCATCGGAATTGATCTCACTATCGATCCAACTAAATGAATCCTCCTGTGAGCAAGATGACTCTAATATCTGTGCTAAAAACATAACCCATAAATGGAAGGGATAAAAAGTTGCTAATCAAGATTGAAAGTAGTTGTGATCTTTGGTAAAATGGTATGTTTTTAAATGGTATGGCAGACATGCTCAAAATGCACATATGACTTAGGTAAGGAAGTAACTCAAACCTTTGGAGTATTTCAGTTCAGGTTCAAGCTGCAGCAAATTTGTTGGTCTTTTTTCTTTTTTCTTGTTCATGATGCTCTTGGTTTCTTTAATGATTCCTGATTGTGATTTGCCATCAAATGATAAACAGAATATATGATGTTCTGCATATATTCTGCAGTTCCTAATTGTTTTCTGCATTCCAGTTAGTAATTCCCTCACATTCACAGCAATTCAAGCAAAGTTGTTATTTGTCTTGTGAGTCAATCAGGGTTCTCATTGATTGCAAGTTTTGTTTTATTGCATTATTTCCTTTACATCTCAATATATTGTAATATTCCAAACTAGACAAATAAACCAATTCCAAGGTAACCTGAGGAAGATCATATTGTGGTGGCCAACAAAAAAAATAAAAAGCAGATCATATTGAGGATAAAATTCTCATTGATCAGCTACAATATATGCTCTTGGTGGCATTGGCTAAATTCTCAAGGTTCAATGCTTTGCAAATTATTACTTGAGCTATTTTTTCCTTCGTCTTTTAAATCATCAAGGTATGAGTGGGGTTATGTCCAAGGATCATCTCATAGCAGCAAATGGCAATGAAGCCAATAGATATTTTCAAAATAACATATTGACAGCAACAAGAAGGATGGGAACTGGAAGGGGTAAGAGTAGATTTGATGAGGAAACTGACTGCACAACCTTCCCCTTGGCCCCATGTTCATGGTATGGAGGTGTAAACCCGCCATTTGATCTATTTGCCCTGCATTTCCAATTTGATTAATTCTATTAAAATTTTGATAATAATTAGCTGTGCCATACATACAAAATGAAAATGCATTCAGCATAATGTTAGAAACATCACATTTATGGCTTTTTTATGGTTTTATTTTTTAGGTTTAATATTTATTATCAAAATTCTTCTGCCTTCATGTTGATGATAACAAAGAGAAATAAACACCTGTGAGTATTTGGGCAGAAAATGAGCAGATAATCATAGGCCTTGCAAGTGAAAGTGCTGGTACCATCATCATAAGCATAGCTGTAAGCCCTGGGGCAAGCCCTCTTGAAAATAGTTGAATAGAATGAAGGCCTGCATGTTGTTGGGTTAGCAAATTCCCCACTGCAAGCAATATTGGTCTAGCCCAAATGCTTCACATGCACTTTTGCATGCAACTACTTTCTCTGCTCCTCTCCCATCTCCTCCCACCACTTGAAGTTCTTTAGGGCAACCTGTTTTTTAATATATCAAATTAAAAAATATAATGATAAAATTAAACCCGTTTAAAGGTTTAAAAATGAATAATAATAATTTTTATAAAAAAAATCACAATATGAGAATTCAAAAAAAAAAAATTTGAATGCTAAAATTTGAACTTTAAATAATGCAGCATAAGTTATATACCATCAACGTGAGATTAATTTCAACTTATTCTTAAAATCTTAGTATGTCATGTTAGTAGATCAAGATTTCATTGGCTACATATTTGCTTTTGTTTTTTTGTTTTTTGGCTTATGACGGTGACTTTTAGTTGTTACCCTTATTCAGATCATTAGCACAGCCTGTGGCATTACATGCACCAAAAACTCCGCGAGGTGCGGCAACAAGAGGCAAATTATAGGCCATCAACAATGCTAACATCGTAGAAATCTTGGTCATTTCCTGCACCAAGAGTTATTTCAAAAAGAGATGCAGGTGGAGTAGCACCATTGCCATCACATTCAAGCCTTCCCCCACAATCACCAGTCTGACAAGCCCCAACACCAGTGGCATCAAATGAGCAACCTGTCCTGCCCCAAATCCGACCTGACCACCCTGGAACTGACTGGATTCTAACACTTCGGCCTGAATCCAACTGGAACCCTGTAGTTGGAAGCTGTGGAGTCCCCGAACCAGCAAGTGTTCCAGGCCATATTGTGTAAGGGCAGTTGTTTGTTATTGTGAAAGTGCAAGAATGAGAGCTGTAAAAGAACAATGCAATGAAAATAAGGAAGACATGGCCAGGAAACATGGGCAATGACTTTGGGTTTCTGTATTGACGAGAAATTAAGGCATTAAATATTTTTTGGTGTAGGGCTTGGGGGGATATACAAGAAAGACTGAAGTCTAAAGGGCTACGACTACGTTGCTTTGCTGAGGTTGTCATTAGCCGAAAGATTGCCATTTTGGGTTTAGGATTTCTTTTTTGTTAAGGGGGTAGCCTGCCCTTTTTAGGAAGCAATTCCTTGCTTTAGTACTTGAGCAGGACATACCAATTACCTTGACAAACCAATGGATAGAATTAGATTATTAGTACTTAAATAGTTAAATATCTTTCTGGCAAAAAATAAGTTAGATATCATTCGTACCGAGCCGTCGCATGGAGTAAATCCACTATGACCATATTGATTTGATTTGAAAATTTAATGTTCAAAATTTGATTTAATATCAATCAAATTTAATGTTGTATACTAATACTCGATTCATAATTTATTTAAATAATTTAAGTTTGATTTGATAAGTTCGATTAAATTCAATAAAATTATAAATATAAAACATAATATTTTCATTATTTATGAATATAAGCATATTTTTTAAATACTTATGTATATATATTAAGTACATTAAAATGTATTAAAAAATAAAAATTCAATTAAATTTGTGATTCTCTTGAATTGAATATTAAAATGCCGAATTAAGTACTCAACGTGAATAAAATTTTGAAAAATCCACCACCTTTATGATGGTTATTTTATATATATATATATATATTATTAATTAACATAACATTGAATGGCTAACGAGATATTAATTCAGTGGCAAGAAGGTTATGAAATCAGGAGATTTAAAATTTAATTCTATTTGTATGAAGATTTAGTTCAATTTTATGTTAAAATTTGTCTAATTAATTTTTAATTTATTGGTTGATCTGTTTGTTAATATTTGATTATAATCATAGCTTCTAAAATATATATGCATAGGGTGTTTTGTGCTACCAATTTAAATAAGTAAAGAAAAAAAAATATTGGCAATGGATAATTTAGGTTTCATTTGGTAGATGTTTTTCATTTTGCATTTTATTATTTATCTTTAGTTTTTTTATTCAAATTGTATATTTTTCCTTTTTTTTCTTTTATTTTTTAACACAAAAATCAAAATGTAAAAATGATTATCAGAACGGTCTTTAATTATTAAAATATAATATTTTTAAGAGCAAAGAGGAAGAAAGAAAAAGTATATATAATATAAAATCACTGGCAAAGTTGTTAATAATTTAGAACTATTTGAATTATTTTATAAATTTGATTATGAAGTTTTTAAATTCCAATTTAAAAATCTAATGTATTTGTGGCAACTGTCAACTATGTAAATCCTTTGGAGTATTGATTTTCTACCTACTTTAAAATCACTTGCTACAAGCAGTTTTTAAATCTATTTTTTCAGTCTAGTAAATTTTGGAATTCATTAATTTATAACTTAAAAAATAAATTATATGAAGTTAAAATTTAACTGAATTTGTTTATACAATCATCTTAAAAGTCAGTATTCAAATAAATTTAAAATTCAAATATTAATATTTATAATTTTTTTTTATCTTTTTCGATTATGAATAATAATAATTTGAGTCAAATCAAATTTAATTAAAATTTTTGAATAATATATAATATTATAAATTTTTTAAATTTAATTGAAATTCAAATTAAATTTTTTTTTTAAATCGATTCAATTCAAGCTAAACTTTACAAGTTCAATTCGATTTGATTTTTTTATTTTTAAAATTTAATTTCTTTATTTATATAATTTAAAAATATAAAAAAATTAATAAAAAATATAATTCAATTATTTTTATTTTTATTTATTGATTCAAATTTTATCTGAACTTAATATATATATATATATATATATATATTAACATCCAAATTTAATTCAAACTAAATAATAAAATCAATTTAAATCAAATTAAATATTATAATTTTAAATTAATTTTAAATTTTCTTTATTTTTTTTCTTAACCTTACTTACAGCACTTTGTAAAAAAAACTATATAATTCACATTTTATTAATTATATCACAAATCATAATCGCAAATTGCACTTGAGGTAAAAAAAAAAAAATGACAAACGGTTATGCAACTTTGCGTTTTGAGTCATGCAAACTGACAATAAATAGAAACCCTTTTGAAAGTCCCAAACGCTATAGTTTACTTGACGGCTTCTATCCTCACCACCGATCAGCAACGGGTGAGTCCTTCGATTTTTTTTTTCTACTGAATATTTTACTATTTTAATTCTGGGTTTTGAGTTGGCTTCAATAATTCGCATAAATTCTGGAGCTTTGTTCAAATATTGTGAATGGGCCCGTAAATTTCTTTTGTTTAGCAGGTTTACATGAGCTTAAAGGCGGGCTTTTCTTTTTCTTTTTCTTTTCTTTTGATAGTATATTAGCCTTTTGTTTTAAGCTGAATGAAGTTATTTGATGGGATTGTTTGTTATAAAGCAGGGAAAAAAGATAATGGTGGGATTTAAGAATAGGTACATGGTAATGGAGGTATTTTTGGACCCAAATAAAGAAAATTTGGGGGATGATGCCATTGTAATTACCCAATTTAACATCTCAAAATCAATCAAGGATAGCATTCTTGTCAACTTTGGTGAATGTGGTTTAGCTTCTTCACTTGGATCCTTCCAAGGTATGGTTTGAACTATGGTGCCTGTTCTTTTGTTAGCTTGTTTTTCCCTTTGATTGCTGAATTGAATTTCTTGCGTCTCATGATCTTTGACTCCTTTTTTTTTGTTTTATTTATAGTTAAATATGTCAATCCCATTACAAAGTTGTGTGTTATCAGAGCTTCAAGAGAGGAGTACCAAAAAATTTGGTCTGCAATAAGCATGGTTAGGAGTATTGGAAATTGCCCGGTGCTGTTTAACTTACTGGATCTTAGTGGTTAGTACTGTAAATACAAAACCAAAGTTGGTATGTTAGTAATATTTTAGTTCGACTACTCGATATTAGAAAGAACATAGTTTATTTATTTCTTCCAAGCTTGAAGTTCGTTTTTGCTGAATTATAACTCTATAAGGGAAGGTAGTTAACAATTGTTACAGAAAAATTTTTAGTATGAAAAGATTTTTATGAGTATTTGTTGTCTAATGTGAATAGTGATTAAGCATACGATTCTGCTTCTTAGCCTGCCACATTCTTGTTTTACCTGTCCTCTTTTTTAGATGATGTATATGTTGAAATATTTTGTATGATTCGAAGCGAAGCTAAGACTTGAACCATGTGCATAATTTGGTGTGAAATTCTTGAAATTTCTAAAACAGATCAAACTCTTAATTTCTAGTTTCTTTCTTTGTTCCAGGAAGTATAAAGGCCTGTAAAAATGCTGCCCTGAAGTGTGATGAGCTAAAATTTGAGCAGTACAAGCTTTTTGTTGGAGCACGCCTCTCAGCTGATGTTACCCAGCAAATGCAAAACTATTTTGAGAAGATCAAAATTTTGGAACACTAAAAGTGCTCCACCTGCAGTGGCTGACTGCTCTGTGATGCTGGTATGCTTCACCTGAGCTCAAATTGTTTGCATTTTGAGTGAGATATATATATATATATATATATTTTCAATATTTGGAGTATCATCTTTCCCCTATCTCTAGTTGGTTTCGATTAGGATGTCAATGAGTAGGGTATAGAGCAGGTAGAGCATTCTCCATCCCCGTCCCTGATTAGGATCTCATGCATCTTAGTGACACTTCTTTATCTTATGGAATTTTATGTCTGTCCAAATAGAAAAAATGAGAACAATGTTATCGTCTAAGCAAATCCTTCTTTATTATGTAGCTGCATTTTCAAGGGCTCCCATTTTTTGTCTTTCGATTAAACGATAGGAGTGAAAGATAACCCCCTTGCATTCCATAAATATAAATATATATATATATATATATGAAACCTTTAAATTAAAATCTTAGATTCGAATGGTTGAAATATATCATAATGATAGTAACACACATTTTGCTAAATTTTCCCAGAAATAAGAACGCTCAACTTACCAAATTCCAGTCTGTTGGTTCCATACTTTCAAAAATTCTACAGATGTTGTACATTAACATGGTACATGTATGAACATAAAGTATGTAATGAAGGAATTCGTCTTGTTTGATCTATATGCTTGACAATGACTACTGATTGAAGAAGGATCACAATCTTGGCAAATGCAGCTTATGGCCAAATCATGGACACTCACATCTATGTGTTGTTCTAAAGGATTTGCCGGAGCCAAATTCATTCAGATGTAATAAATCTTCAAAATGTTAGATAAATTGCTTCAAAAACTCTGTAGCCACCAGCCTCTCCCGTGTATTTACGAACATTTTCAATTCACTTATGTCTTCATCTATATCCTGAGATTTTACCAAGAAATTGTTTGAAGGGTAATCAATATAAACATGCTACATGGAACAAGGATATGTAACATACAAAAGATAGGAGTTAGAACTTATAAAGTTGAACCTAAACCCTAAACTCGAAATGTGTTTATACAGTAATAAGTAGAATAGTGCTAGGCCAGGAATCAATTTATTTAAAACCCATCCAGCAAATCAGGCCCTGCATGGAGCTGTATGGAAATAGAAGATTCATCCATGATGAAAACATTGACAAGCATTTTGGTTCTAAGGTCAGTTCTAATAGAAGAAAAGCCAGAAATTATCGTTAAATTCAGTTTTGGATGGCAAAACAGTGTCCATAAATCAGAAGATAAGTACCAGAGTTCAATGGCAGCTAAGAGTAAAGATTTAGGTTTGTTTCTTAAGGGAAGATGTAAGGGGGTTTATAGAGGGTTTAGCATGAATACGGTTTTGCTAAAAATGAGTTTTAGAATTGAGGGATGTGGTATCCAATCTAATTATCATATATTTAAATCGGTTGGTAATATAGAGGAAGAAAGTTGAGGAATAGGTAAGGATGATACAAAAACATATTGAGCTTGAATTCTAGGTACAAATTGAGTAGAGAAGAGAAGACATAATCCTATGACATGAGCAGTTCAGATTGTCGAACAACAGATTCCTGTTTTTATATTAAATGACTAGGAGAAGAAAAATAGGAGATATTTCCTCCCAAATAGTTTGTCTCAACCTGGAAGAAAATTTCTCTCTGGTAACACAACACATAGATTTCGATGGTTGAACCAAGTAGAAACTGAAATCATCCACAAATGTGGACTGACAACCCAGGGCAATAGAACATACCAATTAATTTGGGGGGAAAAAAAAGAAAAAGGGGCCAAATGGTTTATCTTAAATAGAAGATACCCATCAGCATCATGCATGTGATGCTGTTTATTTAATCTAAAAGCAAGAAAAACATTCAAACAAAACAGATCCTCTTTGCAGCAATTACCTCTGCCAGACAAAAGAAACATCCAGGGAAAGGTTATTTATATTCACCTTGAGGCTTATCTGGAGTGAATTGATAGATGTTTCTATTAAGCATTTTTCAGCCTCATTTCGACATATCAAAAGCTGCAATGGCAAATTGTCATATTGAAAAGATCCATGACCAGTAACATAAAAAAGTTTAAAAGGGGAGAACTGAACAACTAACTAGCCATTTTCTAATTTTACCAATTAAATCACATAAAATCATGTCTACCGGAAACCATAAAATCACACATTTACTGGCACATATGCATGTATCTTGACGTTACACCCCATCACTGGATTGCATGATGAAAGGTGTATGTGGCAAATGTCAAGTGCGGAGGCTTACTTGAGACGTAACCCTTGATTTAGTAATGTAAAACTCCTATGGGTTCATAATTTTTAAAAAAATGCAAAATCCAGGCTTAGTTTGTCCAAGTTACATTTTTCAATCCTCCAAGCTCAAAAACAACTTGTTAGAAGTACCTAAAGAAATTAAGTGATTGACAGAAAAAAACAGAAATTCCATGCTAGGTGGATTCATGTCTCATACCTTCTGTATGCAGAGCCCAAAGTAGCCTAAAAATTTAACAATGACAAAATGCAGAAAACACATAATAAGGCTCCATTTCATTGTTGCTTTTGCTACCTGCTTTATATTGTTTGTTTTTGCCTCTTTACTAATAGTGTTTCCTTTTGCTTCCTTGCAATTTTCATGTGTTATAAAGCAAAAGCAAATGGTAAAAAAGAGGATCATCCTGGAGTAAAGATGAGCAAAGAATTAAAATGAAACACCAAATAGGATATACTTTTCATATCAAAGTAAAGGCATGCATTTTTATCCAAAGATTAAAAATTTTAAATTTTTCCATTCTTCAATAATATATATATATATATATCTATCTATAAGACATAACAATTTTAGGTTAAAAAAAGAAGGAATAATATGCTGATGTCTCTTTAAGTCAAGAAGATGACTCTTACAGGATTTAGCAGAAGTTCAGGGCTTGTCCTGCAAAATATGAAAAAGAAAAATATTGAAAAGTTTGTCCAGAAGCGTAGAATGCAGTGCTGCAGGACATGAAAGTTTTCACAGTTAGATCAGAGAGGTAATTTTTCCACTTTGATTGTTAGCATATATATAATATTACCTGAGCTTAAAATATTTCAATCAAATTATAAAGTTTTTCACTAAATTTCTTTTGAGGTATCATTCAGTACACTTGCGAATTGGTTATCAAAATGGAGATAGCATCATATGAATTACTATCAAGCAAGCAAAAATGAGCAGATCAAAAGCTTCAAATGCTTAAAATATCTTGTAAAATAAATAAAGAAACAAAGATGAGGAGTGGAAACCATTAATATGCTTGGCAAATGTCCATGCAGTCCCCTTGCTGAAAATTTTGTTGCAGAAAAGAAGAAACTAGAATTTTCCAAAGAGGCCAGTGTCTTGGGGAGGGGAGGGAACACTGCAGTCTAAAGAAAAAGATGAGATAAGAGAGTTGCAAGAACAGAAGAACATGATAAAAGGCTTGTATACATGAATGGCCTCAAAGACTTGATGCAATGCCTGCATCTCAGAACTTGAAAATCATCCCAAAAGGACCAGAGAGCTTATTTAGCTAGCATGAATAAAAAACAACTGGAGCTCCTACACCATGATATTAGTACTAGTTTTTTAAAAAAAAAGTAAAAAAAAAAAATCTATGAATGGCAAATTCAACCAAGACCTTGTCTATTCGAGGAAGAACTTGCCAATTAAATCTAAGAGCATAACTAAAAAGCCAAATCAGTTAAGACTGGTCTATGATAATTATAGAATGATAACACAATTCCACACCAACAAGACAATGCAAGAAGCAACAATTATTTGCGTTTCTTATTAATTTTTCCACACCTTGTTAGTTCTTTGATCACTTTCTTTTCATTTACTTATCCAATCAGAATATGTCAAATTCTAAAATAAGAAATTAGAGATGAAACTGAAATGAATATACATACTTTAGTTAACTTCTGGCTTATTATGCCTCTCAACTAGGAAAATTCTGCAAACAGCCTGCGAATAAGAGAGTAAGATTTAATGAGCATATATAACATGTAAAAAGAATTTTGACAAACGAAAGTCTTTCCCAGGCCAACACATTTAATTGAAATACGTCTTTCATTACGGATATAGTTATTCAAAGGAAAACCACAGTTTGTAAAGATTAATAACACCAAGTAACTAAAGTCAAGATAAATGATCAGAATAGGCAAAAAAGACATATCCAAAAGCATTAGAACAACTAAAAGATTTTCAAATTATTAACCAAAAATAATCTAGAACACAAATATAGGTTGGCATAGCTTTGAAATTTGTGAAGATGTAGAAACTGCACGCATGCATTGAAAATCTTAGGACAAACCTCCTCCTCTATCCATTATCCACCCTCAGAAAGACTTTGAAGATCCGATAGTTGTGAATCAAAAGAGCTCCCAATGAACCATATTAGTCATTGGCAGCCATTATCCTCCCTCAGAAAGACTACGAAGATCCGACAGTTGTGAATCAAAGAGCTCCCAACGAACCATATTAGTCGTTGGCAGCAACAAATTTATCCATCATTTTCTAAACTAATATTTGGAAACATGACAAACATCTTATACATCTCTAACCATTCCCAATTCTGTTCAGTGATTACATTAAATCCTCAGCTCTTAATCACAGCATGATGCCAAACAAAAATCCAATGACTATATCTCCTTTTCCAAGCCATTCTAACAACCACAAATACGAAATCGAACACGAAAATCATGTGACCCTTCAAATTCAATCAGATAACAGTCACAAAATCTATTCAAACAAATTCAGAAGAATTAGAACTTAAATTTCAGCCATTACTATTTTTCTATGGATACTCAGTAGGAGTTAATTAAATTCAGATTAAAACTTTTGAGTTTGCATAACTGGAGACACATGGCAGCCTCAGGAGCGTTCCCTATGCAAGTCAAATACAGCCTCAATGTGTTTGCCTAAATTTTTTTGTATACATTCAGTAAGAAGAATTACTAAAAAGATTCATTAAGCCTATGGAATAAAATACATAATCTATTCCAATATACAGTTAATTACATTTTAAAAAAAACCTAAAAAAGACAAAAATCAAGCAATTGGATCCAAGACAATAAAAAAAATTCAAGGAAAACACAGACAAAAAAAAAAGAAACTGATTTTTTTCTTCTATAAGAAAAGTAAAACGTAATGTAATTGAGCTACTACTTACTGAGATCCGGAGCTTAGTTATTGATTTTTGTTTACTTTCTAGGCAACTAAACAGAGTTGAAGTAAAGAAAGGTAAAATTCGGTGTTCTTACCATTTTTTTTTTTCTTTTTCGTGGATTTAAGCAGCTGATGATAAAACGAAACGACTTTTTAACTGGTTGTTTGTAGTTGAATTTGGCGTTGCTTTGAGTCTTTCACTGAATGTTTGTTTTGCTGAATGCATTAACGAAAAAAATTTGTTTTGCCAATGAAATCTTCCTCTCCTTTGAGAAAACAATATAACCAAAATTGCAAAATATATATATATATGTATATATATAGGATTAAAAATTCCGACCTGCCGGATTCGAACCAGCGACCTAAGGATTAGCTGTGGGTTTTAACCAACTACAGTCCTCCGCTCTACCAACTGAGCTAAGGTCGGCTTGCTGAAGAGGGGCTTACATATTTTATTTGTGTTCTAAAGACGCATGTTAATTTCAAGTTCTTTCATTTTTTATATACATAAAAAAAAGGAGTATATAAATTCTAAAAATATATGGCATTGAAGTATAAATTTAAAATTTTTTTTCCCTTTTTATTCATCTATGCTTTCAAGTCTTCCTTTGACTGGATGGCTTCCAAAAAAGATGGAAGAAAAAAAAAAAACCTTCAACTTTACATTTTTAGAACTTGGATATGGTTAAAAAAATTGAATTAAATTAAATATTTAATTTAATTAATTAATATAATAATTTCAAATAAAATTTAATAAATTTAAATTTATCGTATGTAATTTCTTCACTGATTTTATCTTCTTTTTATAAAAAAAATTGAGCATGGGAAAAAACCATACCCGGCCATTAAACGAAGCTGAAGCCCAGCCGAAGAAATGATCGCAACCCAACAACCGCCCATCACATCTTGCCCTTTTCGAAAACTACACTGCAGTTTACAACACTCTTGTTGTTATTTTATTTTTTAAATTTAAAATTTTCTTTTTTTTACTAATTTCGCACTCTCAAATGCAGAGCAACTAAAACCCAACCCAAAACACCATAATCTCTAAAATCTTCAGATCTAGTAACACTTTTCCTTTTCCTCTCCTAATTATGCGGAGGTAAACAAACTAGTCGATTTATTTTCTTTCCTTTTCCATTGAACCAAACAGCCATTTTCTTGAAGCCTTTGTTTTGCAGGTCGGGGCAGCATAGGCAGCATGGGAAGCAAGGAGGAGGAGCAACGGGGATTTACGCCAAGCTAATGATTGCCGTTGTAGTACTTTTGATCTGCACGCTTTCGCTTTTGTTTTCGGCTACAATTAGCGGAAATCGCGGATCTCTTGAGCCTTCTGTGGTTAGTAGTAATAGCTAGAATCTGATCGTCCCGATTTCTGGATTGTGGATTTTGGTGTTTGTTTGTTTTCTGAGAAAATGCTAGGAAAAGGAAAAGAGAATTTTAAATGTAATAATGATTGTGATTCATTAGTTTTGTTATTAGTTAGAAATCTAATGAGTTAAATTGTAGTAAATTGGAGCTTCGTCGTTTTAATTTGACCTGTGGCTTAGTGATTAAATTTGCGTGTTTTGAGCTTTAACTCTGCAGTTTAATTACAATATGCGGATTGCTTTTGTTATCTGATTGTTAAGACTTAAAAGGTAGAAATGCGATTAAGATGACTTGTTTGTTGTAATTGGTAGCTAAGTTTATTGGATGAACGAGTATTTAATAATGCTAATGCTCAATAGATCCTATAGGACAATCTCTTGTTTGATTCATGTGAAAACCATTTCATTTGGTCGGTATTCGATAATCTCTTATTTGGTTTTTGTAATCTATGCATTGACCTATTAATTGCATGAAAATGCATCAAAGTAGAAATGCTTTATCTATTGCTTTAATCTGGCCTTATGCTAATTTGTATGGTGAAAGGATCATGTGGGTTAACTCCAAGAGGCTCATTTGTCAGTTTTCAAAGACTTTATGTGTTTTTATGCATGGTTCCTCTAACCAGATTTATTGATAGGCCTTTTTTACCTTCATAGGGAATGTTTTGAAATAAGCATAATATATGAGGTGCTCTGTACTCAGATATTTGTGCATGAGACTGGTTGTTATATTAATTTGAACTGCAGGCATGTGTAAGCTGAGGCTGAGCTAGTGATTAGGTTTACTCACCCTTTTCTAGTTTTAGTGGTTGGTCAACATTATTGATCAGTCTAACCTTTGACCATCCTTTCTTCTGATATGTTTATTCAGATCAATGCAGAAGAACTTTGGGAAAGTGCCAACTCTGGTGGATGGAGGCCATCATCTGCTCCACGATCTGATTGGCCCCGTAACTACTCATAACTTTCTCAAAGAAAAACAAATCTGTTCAAGTTGATTTTTGCTAAAGATGGAAGTTTCTTAGAACTCTGATTGTCATATTCTGGCAGCTCCTCCAAGGGAAACTAATGGTTATCTTCGAGTTCGTTGCAACGGTGGTCTGAATCAGCAACGCAGTGCAGTTTGTCTTGAACTTTTTCCATAAACTCTATTCTGAAATATTCTGTTAATTGGCTTCTTCCATGAAAATTAAATGGGTGCAAGCCAGCTTGAGTTTTTATGTTTATGTTTTATTTTATATTTTTAGTGTACCTAAAAAGGCTTATGAATCATTACCTAAGTTTAAACTAGAGTTAGATTGTGGTGATAATGCTTCAATGGTGTATTTGAAATAAAATAGTAAGTTGACCTTTTTTGGTGTTCTAGATCTGTAATGCGGTTCTTGCTGCACGAATTATGAATGCAACTCTCGTACTGCCTGAGTTGGATGCCAACTCCTTTTGGCATGATGACAGGTAGTCTTGTCTTTTTGTCAATTTATTTGAAATTAACTGGTTACTCTTCTATAACAGAAGCAGAGTAATTTCATTATTATTAAAACAGATTTTAAATGGAAAATTTTCAGATAGAAGTTTAAAACTTTTATAATAATTAGTACAAACACTTAATTGGGTTGGCAATTCTAGAGTAGAATTTTAGGATATTAATTTGTCATATGCGTTTTTCCTTCCACAGTTTGAAGCCATACTTTAGTGAGGGAAATTCTGATTTCTTGCATTTGGTAGCTCAGAAAGGCTAATAGAAGATTATTAAAGTTTGTGACTGATTGTGATATTTTCCTCTGCATGGTTGTGAAGATTTTTGTATGCTGCATGGATTTAGCTTTTCTAATCTGTTTTCTGGGGCATGGGTGACTTCCTCCCTTTGGTACTCTTCCAAATGAACTTGCTATGGTTTCAGCAAGCTTGTGTTTATTTGGTTGGTCAACCTAAGTTGAGTCATCTTCATTTCAATTTATTAGAGTTAAAGTTGGCTCATGGCTGTAGTTGAATGGAAGTTACTCAGAATTTTTTGTATTTATCATCTCTTAGTTTATTGGGTGAAATGGCTACTAGACTAAGAATTCTGATCATTATTAGGAAGAGAATCACTAGCAGTTTGGAAGATCCAGCAAGAATATGTGCTTGCCCATAAAACTACAAATTTCTTGGATGACTTGAATCATTAAGTTCTAAAATTTTTTTATGTATTTTGTGGTTAAGAATATGTGTTTTATCTTTGAGGAGCTTTCTCACTGATATCTGATTGAATTCTCCATTCTGTAGTGATAATTAATGTATGATTTACTCAAGCAATCATTTTTTTTTTCTTTTGCATATTAGAAATTTTCACTAACTGATGTTTTTGAATTAGTTCTTTAATTAATATCATTTCTAGTAGAATGTTTTTCACTGTTGCTTCTCCCTAAACTTGAACCACCAGTAGGACAAAGCTCTTTAGAGATCAATTTGCTGCAAGCATATTTTATGTTTTTTTTGCTTTCATTACAGAGCATTAATTGTTCAGCTGCCTAACAAAGAACTAGAAAGATACACGTGTATTATATGGAATGTGTTTCCCACTTCATTGAGGCCAGTTGTCTATGTTTCTGGTGGATCTTTTGCAATTAAATGTACTGATACCATCTTTATTTCTCCAGTGGTTTCCAAGGTATCTATGACGTTGAGAATTTTATCCAGACACTGAAGTATGATGTACGAATTGTGGAAAGCATACCTGCAATTCGCAAGAATGGTAAAACCAAGAAGATAAAAGCGTATCAGGTGAAATATTGGTGACAATAATTATAATTATTAATTATGCAAATAATTTTAAGTTCTTTAGAAGTTGTTGAAGCTTATGTGTTTTCTATGTTTTTGCTTCTTTCTCTATTCATTTAGCTGCGCCCCCCTAGGGATGCTCCTATCAGTTGGTATACAACAGTTGCTCTTGAGAAAATGCAGGAACATGGTGCTATTTATTTAACTCCATTTTCACATCGTCTTGCTGAAGAAATAGACAATCCTGAGTATCAACGGTTGAGGTGTAGAGTTAATTATCATGCTTTAAGGTTCAAGCCAAATATTATGAAGTTAAGTGAGTCAATAGTTGATAAACTCCGTGCACAAGGTCATTTCATGTCGATACATCTTCGTTTTGAGATGGATATGCTGGCATTCGCTGGGTATATTCTTTTTCTTATGTAATTATATCTAACTTACTTCATTGTCAGCTGCCATAGGTTGTGGGGTATGCAAATCACTTTTGCTTGGGTTTTGTGTGTGAATAGCTTTAGCTGTAAGTTTAAGAAATGTAAGATATGGGTTTTTTTCTAAAACACATGAGACTGCTAGGACAGTGCGCACATAAATTTCATCTGTTGTTCAAACATTTGGATACTGTTGGTTGAAATGATTATTATTGCTTTAAAAATAGACAAATTTAGGAATTTTGTTCTATAACCATGTACAATCTGTTAAGTTTTATGCTAAGGATGAAGAAATTCTGGTCAATAGTTCTGCAAAGTAATATTTTCTGTTTTAAATGCTGTGTATCCATTCCCTCCCCCCTACCCCCTTCCTTTTTCAGGCTGATGCATTTTGCTTGACGCAAGAAGAAATATCCAGTATCTTGTTCAGTGCTTTTACTGACAATTTAGAGTAATACATCCATTTTTCAGTATTTTTGGATCCATTGTGACCTATCTTATCTACTTCATGAATCCATATTATATTGACAAAAAACACATAGGTTGATGTAATATATGTTTTGATATGCATGAAGACATTAATTGTTTGATTGGCTTGAATGGTTTGCAGGTGCTTTGATATATTTAACCCAGAAGAGCAAAGTATATTGAAGAAGTATAGAAAGGAAAATTTTGCAGAGAAAAGACTTGTCTACGAAGAAAGAAGGGCCATTGGGAAATGCCCACTAACTCCAGAGGAGGTAGCATATCTTGTTAATCATTCCTCCAATGGTTTCTCTCTCTTTCTCTCTCTACTTACACAGAGAGTGGCAAGAGAGAGATGGTGCTTATATATATATTTATTTATATTACTGTTTGAACTGCAGGTTGGTCTTGTCTTGCATGCTATGGGATTTGACAATTCTACCCGGATATACCTAGCTGCTGGTGAATTATTTGGTGGTGAGCGTTTCATGAAACCATTTCGAGCTCTTTTCCCTCGCCTTGAGAATCACAGTTCTGTAGACTCTTCGGAGGAACTAGCCACAAACTCCCAGGGTTTGTTGGGTTCTGCTGTTGATTACATGGTCTGTCTTCTTTCTGACATTTTTATGCCAACATATGATGGACCAAGCAACTTTGCCAACAACCTACTAGGTCACCGGCTCTATTATGGTTTTCGCACTACAATTAGACCTGACAGAAAAGGTCTTGCTCCAATATTCATTGATCGAGAGAATGGAAGGACTGCTGGTTTTGAGCAAGCTGTTAGGCGTGTCATGCTTAAAACAAACTTTGGTAGACCTCACAAGCGGGTGCCACCTGAATCTTTTTATACAAATTCTTGGCCAGAATGCTTCTGTCAAGTGTCACCTAAAAATCCTGCTGACAAATGCCCACCAGATAATGTTTTGGAAATGTTAGACAGTCGGTTGGAGAATGAAGTGACTAGTGACCTTGAAGCCTTGGTGGAAAAAAATTTGACAAGTAGGACAGAAAGATGAGAATTTTGTTTGACTTTTGCAATGGTATATATCTTTCTAGAAACCAGAGAAAGGAATTGGCTTGTCTGGCCTTGTTCAGCTGTTCAGGTAATCTTCATAACTGATATCTGTTTTGCAGCATTGAAGTAATTTTAGTTGGTCCATATATAATTCCTAGAGTTTTCAATGTGTGTCTTATAGTATTTTATCAGTTTTGACAATACATCCAGGGAAAATTAAAGTGAGCACAGAAGCTAAAAAGGAAAGTTGTTCTACTTAAACCACTTTGAATAGATAGAACAGCTAATTAATTTCTGAAGACTTTCCAGGAGATGCTAAAAGATCGTTTGGTTGTGCAGGTTTTATACTTGCAATTTGGACTACACTGACATGTCATAGGAACAAATTGGTAGGAGCACATGAACCAAGTTGAGAAGGTATTTACTACAAATGATATCATGTTTTACTACTGAACTCTAGCACTCAATTTTTCTGCCAAAGAAAAAAAAAAAAAAACCTCTGTTATTTTGTGACAACTGATTGACCTGAAAGATCTTGAGGGGAAAGAGGATGCTTCAGTCCATTGTCCTCCTGAAAGGCATAATACATTTATTAAAGAGTTGTAAGTCTTGACAACAGGTTTTAGACCTCTCTGCTACTAGCTATACTTCTATGGCTTCTGCACTTCTCCTTTCTTTACAAAGAGCATATACTAAAGAGCTGAAAGTTAGTTTCTTTCCGTTGGCTTGAATGGAAAAATCCTTGAATTAAAGTGTTGTAGGTGACAATTCTTGGTTTCAACGCCAATTCAATAAAGTCAAATGCCTTTACCATCTTTCCTTGCATAAAATATCTATCATGGAGTTAAAAGTGACAACGTCTGGTAAAACTCCAGAAGCAATCATGCTCTCCAAGAACTTTGTGGCCTGCCTTCGTTCACCAGACTTGCAATAGGTGTAAATTAGCATGGTATAAGCCACATCTCTAGGGATTTTTTCTTTTATTAAGCGAAAAAGGGGCTTTTGAACTTTGCTCAATTCATAGGTTTATTTACAATAGATTTAGGATATTCATGAAAATTACTTCTCACATCCAACGGATTTGAATTTAAACAACAAATGGAAGAGTACACTCTTCTTACCGTTCGTATCAACCATCCATTGATTACAGCATTAGGCTTTATGGCTTTAGGCCTTAAATTGAATAAAGATAATGCTTTATGCGTTGAGGCATTAAATTGAATAAAGAATTGGCTTCTTGGATCATCCCATCATTGCAAAGAGGAGCCATTAGAAAATTGAAGGTTTACACGTTTGGAGAACTCCTCTATTAACCATGTCAGCTAATAAGCTTTAGGCTTCGTCCCACTGGCTAATGCCGCAAAATCCATGAATTAAAGAACTAAAAGTAAAAACATTTGGCTTACACTTACTTGACTGAAAAAAACATCATATATATATATATATATATATATATATATAAAACTTGTATGAATCCACAACATGTTAACTCTAATGTTATGTAAACTAAACGAAAGAGTCAGTCAACTCACATTTTATGGTTCTATCTCCATCATTCAAGAATTGAACATGAAACCTCTGAATTTATGATTCAAGTTCTAACAGTTGACAAATTATTTTTATACATTAAATTTATACTAAATAAGATTTTCATAAAACCACCACTGTCTCAAAATAAGAAGTAAATGTAACGTTTCAAAAACAAAATCTTTCACCGCAAAATCAAATCCTGAATAAAACAAATACGACATAACTTTACTTCCAGAAAACAATGTAATGAAACAGAAATAGAGAGAAATGTTCTCCCCGCATGTTAGCTGTAACTCCCAACCAATTTACACCCACCAATTTACAATCACTATTTTTTCTGAAACCAAAGGAAAAGGGTCAAAGGGGGACAAAAGATGAAAAGAGACAATTGCGTGGTTAATAAGCTTTAGCCCGAGGCTTGTGTGCGCAACTTGTTTGCAACATAGAGCAAATGGCTGATATTTGTTGAGGGATAGCTTTGGAGTAGCTTAAGATTGGAAGTAAAATCCCCGGCTAGCAGGCGCCTTCGAACGAGAATCAGCATCGCACAGCACACTCGAAGCAATGTCTCCTGCAAGTACATGTATGTTTGCTTTAGAATAACTAGTAAACATCCCAAGCTTCTGTAATCAAGTGTATTTGACCAATGTAACTTTAAATCAATGTAAACCTGAGGTACCATGTAAACAGTCAAGAGTCTAATTACCAAATTAGGTACATTTGGAAGCCATCAGCCCAACAACATTCAAACCAATTTCAAAAGACTAACCATTCCTTAGAGCCAACACTTCAAATATCGTCACAGGATTGTCATCATAAATATATAGCCAAAAACATATACTAATTTAAATATATCAAAATAATCATACAAATGCATAATACCATTGCATAAGTTGGATCATGAAATAAATCACATGATGAAAGTTCATGTCCTAGCTGCACTATCCCGGAAGTAAATCTAGATATATGGCTAACCACCCCTTGACATGGCAGTAGCCAGCAACTTATCGCACACACCCAGGCATCACTCATCTTCTCCCTCTAATTTCCCCAATGACTTAAATAAAAACAATAATAATTGGAATACTTTGTCCAATAAGCTGCTAACAAACTTCAAGTAAAGATCTAGAGAGGGAGAGGTTAAAATTGCAATCATACCAGAGGACCTTCAGGGTCACTTAGAAGCGTGTCCCAGATGTGAAGGCTGTCTGCAAAATTGAATTCCTGTGTCAAGAGTAGAGTAATCCACCTAAATGCGTAAAACTGGGGGTTAACCTGTGATATTTACACACAGAAGTTAGCATTTAAGTGAACTAATTTCCGTGGCAAGAAGGGAAGAAAGGACGGGGGAAAGGGGGATGGAATTGTACAGGAGGTGGGGTTAGTGATAAGAGGCAAGCATGAGTCAGGAAACAAAATATGACAAGAAACATATGGAAAGATGGGACCTATTTACTACAAGAAGTTTAAATTTTGCAATGATATCTTACTTTAGTTGTGACCTCTAAATGACGCCAAAGCTCTTCATCATGCTCCTTCAGAAGCTGTGACAACCTCGTAATTGTGGAACGAATACCCACATTGCTGTTGTCAAGTTGCTGGCAGAAATGATCACGGAATCCACTCAGTAACTCAACGAAACAAAAGAATGTGTCGGCTTCAGCAGCAGCCTGCAAGACTTAAATATGGAAAATGATGAAAAAAATAATAAAGCATAGCAAAACATTACTCTTAACCATACTTTGATCATAATAACAAAGGAATTCATCTAAGTTATTTTTGCAATGGTTATTGGCCATGTAATTGGTCTATGGCTATCTGTTGACATATATACTCCAGATGGTTTTGTGCACATACAAATTTCTGACTTACATGTGTCAACTAAGTCAAAAATGATAAAAGAACATCAACATATTTTGTTTTCCACAAGCAACATATCTATTTGAAAGTTCTCTCCATGAGTTTTTGGGGACAAGAAAATGGTGGCAATGGAGTTGCAGACAGAAATAACAAGAAAGAAACTGGCAAGCTAGCTTGCCGAGAACTTAAATGGATGAAAGAAATGTATGTCTCAAAGCTGAGCAAAGAGGGAGGTTCCAGATGCAAAACACCCTTTTTTGGTTCCAGCAACAACTTTACACTGAGAAAAAATTAATCCAAATAATAGAGCCAAGGATATTTACTTTAATGATTCAAACCAGGAAGCTTGGACATCCTGAGCTGTAAAGACTCCTCATCGCACATCTAAACGTTCATTTTCTCAGTCCTTCATTTTTGAGAATATTTTCTTGTTTATAACTTTCTCTAAAACTTGCTTCCATATTCAATACGTAAAATTCAAAACAATCACTGCAGCTTTGTATGTTGTGTTTCTTTTTTTGCAAAAAAAAAAAAAGTGGCACCCACAAGAACAACACAAACACAAAGGTACAAATGGCAATGATACCAAACAGACACTGAATCATGTTCTTTATACCTTAATAAATTATTCTATTTAGATAATGTTGCCAAAAGTGTGAGATATTGTTAAAAACAAAATATAAGCATGTTAGAGATTTTAATACAAAAAAACCGTATTGGGAAGATAATGAGATCTCACCGCCATTTCCTCATCAGGGTCATTTCTGAATACATAAAATAGAGGTGCCAAGATTTCATTCATCCCTTGAACATATCTTATACCTGGATTTAACTTGGCAAATACAATTAATATGTTTCTCAGTGCATCCTGAATAAGCAAGGTATATATAAGTCAGAAATGAATCCAATTCATATGAAAACTCAATTCAAAAAGAGTGCAACAATAAAATTGCATGACAGAATAAAAGAATGAAGAAGATATATGCCTGATTAGATTTTGCAAGCTGCGAATCCCCAGAGAAGAAGTGCATGTCAGGATGAGTGCGCTTCACATCTCGGTCAATCTGTTCTATGATTTCTGAGTCCTATGAATATACCCCACAAAAAAGTTTTGAGATCAATAAAAACTATGCTTATAAGTTATAAGTAAAATGCTTATTAAAATCCACTCACTTAAGCCCTTCTATCTAGAACTTCAAAAGAAGAAATTTCAAATAATTGGGCTCATCAACAACATGACTAAGAAGGCCAAGCAAACAAAGGGGAAAAGCCTGTTTTCTGAATGCTAGTAAATCAGGAAAACTGTAAGTACTAGAGATTACAAAAGTCAATGACAGATTCTATTAATAATTGACAATCAGAACTCCCCTACATTGCTGTCATGTATACATTACTATAAAAACACAAATAATACTCAGCTCATGTACTCTCAACTAAGCATTGACCGAAAACGAGTTGGTTGAGCAGCCTGGTATTTTTTTCTCATTTGACTTTGGTTAGGACATGTTATCAATAAGAAGTTTAGATGCTGTTGTTTTTCCTTCTATGATGCTGATTTTCAAATGAGCCTAACAAGATACCTGAAAGAATTGATTCCAGATGCTACTTTTCCCAAGGCTCAAAGGATGCTCTCCATGAGTTATTTGTGATCTTGACAGCATACCCCTGCTTTCAGGTTTTGACTCATCTTTGTCACAACCCATGGACTTCTCCAGCCTCCTTGTGATTTCTGACTGACTAGCCACAGAAACATTCAGAAATCCAAAACTCTTGCAGCAAAAGGAAGATAAAGACAGCAACCACACAAGATAACACTACTTTTCTGGCTGATAATGCAAAAAATGAAAAAATTTAAATAAAATAAGCATAATGCTCAAGCTAAGTCATTTTGTTGTTAGGAGAAACACAATGAACTAGAGGAGTGAAAGTAATTGCAGTACTTTACAGCCATCAAGAGAGGGCTAAACTACACTTTTCCCCTTATTAACATAGTCAGTTCCATGTTCTAGCTATCTACCAATATCAGTTTTGTTTCAAATCTTATCCACTTCATGCTTTAAAAATACTGCTAAAATTTTACATTAGCATTAACTAAAGAAACCAATCTCATCATACTTACTTGAACTTAATGTACAAAGTCATAGAAATGCACTCAGTCATCCACTATTTTAACAAGCAAAAGATAAAGAAAAAGACTTACAGGATTCATTAAGAGCTCTTCCTTAAAATGCCTGTACTGAGACCTTTTCTTAGGTAATTCACACAACCACTGCCCACGATCAGGCGGTAAATACCCTAATAACAACTGCCACAACAACCAAACAACCACTATCTCAGTATAATTAAAAACAAAAAGACAAATTTGAAATACATCAAACAAAACAATTCATTCGATCCAAAGACTAGAAATACGGAATTTCCATATTTTTCAAATTTCTCATCAACCAAACCGCAAAAAGGAAAAAAGGCAACAACCTTCCACACAGTAGACCTGATTCCTGCACCATCAGGAATCCCCTGCGAGGCAATCCTTCGCAGCTCCCGCATATTTACTACTTTCTTTGATAACTGACAAAAAAAATCTAAAAATTTTAAAAAAAGAACAAGAAAATCAATTAAAAATGGAGAATCAGTTAAAAACCTCGGCCAAGAGCTGAGCCTGGCGAGAGATATCATCGGGAGAAACGGGAGAAGAACCACCGTTTTGATCATTATCATTGCTATTGTTGTTACTATTTCTATTAACTGGATCTCTGATTTCGGATTTCGGAGGAGTGGGAGTGGACTGAGGTTTTGAGACTACTGGGGGAGAAGGCACTGGAACCGGAGGCTGAACAGTCGGCTGGGAAACGGCAGCGGAGGAGGTTGTTGTGGTGGAGGTGGGAGAAGGGGAGTAGCGGTGGAGGCGATCGTCGCTGGGAGGTGTGGACCAGAGCGAACTGTTGAGCCAATCAGGTACTTTCTTCCTCACCATTTCAAGATTGGTATCGAGATTTGCTCCTTCTATAAATTAAAAATAAATTTGAGAAATTTGTAAAAATAGGTTTTGAAAATTGGGTGTGTGAAGTTGAACAATGTTTGGGGGACTGATATCGGAGTCGAAAACTTGAAATTTTTTTTCTCTCGTTTCTTCTCTTTCCCTTCTCCTTCGTAGAGAGGTGAAACAAAAGATGGAGTGACAGCGCGGTGAGAGAGAGAAGGTCAAGGGCCAACGAGAAAATGACGAATTTCTGACCTATATGTTTTAATTTTCTTAAAAATTTTTTAACATATTTAAAATAGATACCTAATTCATTATGTATTATAAATGTATCCTACTTGTGCAAAATTAAAGTATAGTAGTATTTACAATGATTGTTTTAAATTTCAAACTAAAACCTTAAATTCCTTACTCGAACAAATAAATGATAATCAAATTAAATTTAATTGAATTAAAATATTTTTTATATTATTTTCAATCTAACCTAAAATTAACACTTCAAAAAGATTCAAATTAAGCTTTGAAGTTTAAAGTTTATTATTGAGCCAAGTTACATTAAAAATTATATCAACAGAATTTACCTCGACTGATTACTAAGCACCTAGAGAAATCCCTTGGTTCCCACAATATGCAGACAGCTAGACAGATACTTTGATGTCTAAGCCATATGAAAAATCCAGTAACCAAAGAGTTTCATAACAAGCAAAAAGTAAGACATCCGATCCTCACATTAGCTGTTGCTTTTGAAATTATCAGGTTGTTTTATGTTTGCAGCCGCACAGACACAGAAATCATGGCCCCATGATTCTTCGGTTTTATGTAGTTTTTGACAATACAACCTTTTTATTCATCATGTTTTATATTATTACATTTCTTAAAGGAGAAGTGGGACACTGATTGGGTATGTATCAATTTTTTTTCAAAAAAAAGTGAATCTATGTTCTTTTGGTTGAGTTTTGGGTCCTTTGATGATATAAAAGATTGCATTCATTGGTTTGGACTTTGGTTCTGCTCTAGCTTCATATCAATGATTGCCATGAGCTTCAGTGAGATTCCTACAATCTTGTTTGGTCTGTAACATAATTGAAAAAACTCCAATTTTCATGCTGTAATGCTATGGTAAATTGACAGGCTTGGGATCATCAAATCCTACGTTACTTGAACTCAGAGGAAGTGCTGGATACAAGAGTATATATCCGACATGGGTATGATCAATTTTTTTAAGTTTACTTTCGTACCCATATCGGTTAAATATGCTTAGAATATGGATACTATACAAAAATTGAAAAGCTGAACAGAGATCAAATCCAAGTATTTTTATTATGTTTCAACTTTTAAGCTACCACAAAGATAATTGAACCTTAAATATCAAATCCTAAAAATGTTGTTTATGCTTTATCTTTGTGCTTTAACCAATTGGAAAGTGAGTAAGAGGATTGTAATAATAGTACCACCGAAGAGTTGAGCCTCAATTTCACCATGGCAAGATATGAAATGCTCCAAGGCTCATTGGTTAGGGTCAGTTACAGTTGATTTAGTTGCAAGAATACTTCTTTCCACAAGGCATACTAGAGGATATGGTCACCTGCAAACAAGAGAATGACACAATTTATTTAGCCATTACATAATCAGACTTAAATATGCACCAAACATCCATTACTACCTCTTAGATGGACCCTGTTATCTTTATGAATTGATGTCATCTATTCTCAAGAACAGATTAAGTAGAGAATTTAACCCAAGATTTCCCCCTAGTATTCACTTGAAATATTAGAAAACCAATCAAGATAGATGATAACTAGAGTTAGATATAGGATTTACCCCAGTTCAAATTCACAGTTGTGGAATTTGACATGTACTTGATAATTGGAATGTGTTTGGCTGAGCACGTTTTGGCGGGCCACTCATGGTTGAACCTTCTCCTCAATGTTTTGACCTTTTGGATGAACGTTTATTACATGATTCAGGGCCTGTCTTTCCCAATCCAAGCGTTAAATTTATTTCTTGAATCTTGCTCACATACAATTTGAGTCATCCTGAAGTACCTGCATTATAGAAGGTAAACCCCAAGCTAGAAGTAGGATTACACCTTCATCTGCAGTGCTATATGTCATGGATGAGAGGCTGAAGATTTCAAACTGTCTGCTATCTAGTATAGATCATAAAAGAAACTGGAACAAAATAAATAAATACATACATCAAAGAATAGCTACCATATAGAAGAAAAGGCATCAATGGTAATATAGAGGGACTTTAATTTCAACCATTTAGGTAAAATGAAAAACAAAAGTTCTGCAATCAATGAGATATTGAGAGATGCAGCCACCTAAACACCTGAAGAAGCCAGTAAAGAGAAAGACTGCGAAAACTGAAGAGTAACAGGATTTGGAGAAGATGTACTTTATAAGTTGAGCATGAAACATGAAATCATTCATGTAATGAAATGTGCAAAGTTCTAAAGGTCCATTAATGTTGCTTTTAGGTTTGGACTTTAGACAAGTAGAAGGTATAACTTTGGCTGGGCCTTGACAAATGGAAGATACCAACCAAGAGAGTCATTAACCTATCACCTATGGCTATGTGTCATGACAATCCAGTGAGCACCAATTTCTTCAATTCTTTCCACAACAGACGGGAAAAATATCATGTAGTGCAGAAAAAAGCCCATAAATTGCTAAGTTGGTATCGCATCAAGCATAACACATGCTACTAAACAAGTTTCTTTTTTGTGTTGTTTTAGCTTATTTAAATATACCAAGCAAAAAAAATAAAGTGTTATTGACAGCAAAGAGTATTCATGCTGCTGTTACTTACCATTTCACCAATAATCTCCACATGAGCAGGCCCCATCCTTGAAATGATGGAATCGCTTTATATCTCTCAATACTATCTCTCTTTGGATCACCTTACTAGCATATTTCATCAGAGAATGGCAATCCCCACATACTCTTAAGTTCTTCACTATCCTGATGGTTGTCCCAGGAGAAAAATGGATTAAGGCAAAAGCAAGAGCCAGTTTCTCACTGTGACTTCCCAATGCATCTTCCTTCTCTTCTTCCTCAATGTTATGAAGTACCCACCCAGTTTCAGGCATATATCCTTGTTCTCTTGCATCAGCCACTATTTCCTCTAATTTCATGTATATTTCTCTTGCATGCTTATGAGCGTAATCACCGGCTACAAAACTATGCACTTGTCCACCAACTTCAATATAACTCCACCCTGGATCCTTTTCAACAGCTCGGTTCTGCATCAACATTCTTACTCTCTCCACATCTTCCCATCTCCCAACTGCAGCATAAACATTTGACAAGAAAACATAGCTCCCCGGATGTTTAGGTTCAAGCTGAAGGAGCTTCTGTGACACTAGTTCTGCCATTTTAATATTTTTGTGAGCCCTGCAAGCACAAAATAGTGCTCCCCATGTCACAAAATCAGGACTTTTAGGCATTCTTTCGATGAACTTCATTGCTTCATCCAGCCGGCCTGCCCTGCCTAACAAATCAACAACCAATGTATAATGCTTCATGGTTGGCTCAATGGAGTAATCAAGCCTCATGCTGTCAAAGAAGTTAAGCCCTAGATTTACTAGCCCAGAATGTGAGCATGCAGTTAAGAGGGCAAGAAAGACAACCCCATCAGGTTTTATTCCTGCAAACATGACAAGTTTGAGTTTATTCAGAAAGATTATAATAGAAAATTAAGCTCAATAAACGCTACTAAGTCCATACCTGAAAACATCATCTTTTTGAAGCATTGGATAGCTTGCTCATAATATCCATGGATTGCCCAACCCCATATCATGACACTCCAGGTAAGAATGTCCTTCTCTTTTGTCTCGTCAAAAACCTTACTAGCAGACAGGATATTCCCACACTTCGCATACATATCAACCAAAGCAGCACCAATTGCTTTATTCAACTGAAAACCATTTCCCGAGACATAATCATGGATAAGCACTCCAGCTTCAAGTGCACCAATTTTAGCACAAGCAGAAAGAGCAGAAACAAGAGTAAGATCATTCGGCCTCAAACCGACCTGCAGCATCTCAAAAAACATTGATAAGGCCTTCTGATGATCTCCATTATGAGAAAACCCATTAACAACTGTAGTCCAAGAAACCACATCCTTCTCCTTCATTTCATCAAAAAGCTGCATTGCTTTATCCAAATCCCCATTTCTCATAAACCCATTTATCAAACAATTCCAAGACCCACTATTCCTCTCAGGCATATCCTCGAAAAGCTCCATAGCTTTCCCCAAATTTCCCATTTTACAACACCCATTAATCAACACATTCCACAACAATATACTCCCACTCTTGTTTCTCTCAGGACTTTCATCAAACACTTGCGACGCAAAACCCAATTCCTCGAGTTTTACATACATTTCCACCAATGAAACCCGAACGAATGAATCAAACTCAACCCCAGATCTGATTATTCTTCCATGAAGGATCAAACCAAGGCAACGATGACCCAAAGCTGCGACGGATTTGAGCACAAAAGGGTATGTCAACTTATCAGGGCGAACTCTATGGCTCAACATGAGAAGAAAATGGGAAATTGAGGATTGGAAATGAGAATTATCCGTTAAGCCACGGATCAGGGCGTTGAAAAGGAATATGCTTTTGTGGTGGAAATGGTTGAAAACGGAGAGGGCATAAGGGATGGAATAGAGGGAAGACGAGGTGGAGATTAAGAGGGTGGTAAGGTTGGTGCTGGAAGAAAGGTTGCGGCGGAGGATTTGGGCGTGGATTTGGCGGAGTTGGAAGGTGGTTTTGGAGGATTGGATGAGAGAGGCTAAATGGGTTTTGAGAGGATCTTGGGATGATGATGAGCCATGAGAGATGGGTGGTTTTGGTTTGTTGAAAGCGGCAGAGGAGGAGGAAGAGTCGGTTTTGGCGGGAGAAGAGTTTCGTTCAAAGAGAAGACGAAGCCTTTTCATTTCAAGTGTTGGCAATAGGCTTAGTCTATTCCATGTTGTAGCTTTGGTAACACCTCTAGTAAGAATGAACCCCTTTTTTTTTAATATGTCATGCCAGTATTTTTCTTTATAGTTGGTGGCAAGGTGTGACCCTTTCATTTGTAGTCTTATAGTTGAATTCATAGGTAATAACATATCGCCTAATAAACCAAAGGATTAAAGGAAAACAAGCCAAAAATATATAAACGTATACCTTTTTTTAAGATTGAAATTAAAGAACATTTGCTAACAGTCGCGTTGACTGTTGATAGAGTACTACACTTTTAGTTCTAGTTACAATTTAAATCCTGACAACTTTAAATATAAAAAAGAAATTAAAGAACACTCTACAGTTTATGAATCTGTTTTCAACTTAAAGTACCCCAAAAAAAGGATTGTTTGTTGCAGAGTTCAGCTCAGATCCAGCTGAGTTCAGCACTTGCATGTCAACCTTGTTCCTTGATAGATATAGGAACTGATCCCCTTCAACTTTCTCAAACCCACAGATCTCGAAGAACTCGATACCTCCTTTTAAAGAACCAACTCTATCCTGTTAATACAGCAGAGTGACAAACATAGACCAGAATCACATTTAGTCTGACAAATTTAATCATGAGATGTGAGCATATAAATATAAACTGTACAGAAGTTAATTGCAACTGATTCAGAAAATAAATGCCTATATGAGCAGGACAGCCTCATTAGACTAACAGAAGGGTTTCCTTCCAAAATAACCAGAAACATAACAGAGAGAGAGAGAAAGCAGTCATGCACATACTTGGTTTCAACGAAGTTTAAATCTATAGATGAAAAATCATGCATATGCTTTTGATTTCAGTGTTGAAATTAATATGTGATATGATTATAGGTTCAATTTGTTACCTGGAAAGTTTGATTATTCAGTCTAATTTTTCTAAATTTCTCCTCATCCGGATTCCTGGCCACATTTCCTATATATGTAAGCAGAGTTTGGAATGCTCTCTTCACTTTGGCATCATCGTCCTAGTCCAAACAGAAAGAAAGAAAATGTTAGGCCAAGACAATGACCTGCTGCTCAAAGGTGCTATAACTTTTTAAGTGACATGATCTTATGGCATGAAAAAAAAAAAAAAACAAACAAACCTGGAGTAGATGTATGAAAAAGGAGGCAAATGATACTTCCACATAGTTGTATCAGGAGCATTTTATGTATTATTTACAACCCAATATCATCTATATCAATTTAGATCTATATAAGATGACAACAGTATAGGTTGATCTTGAGTTGATGTACAAAGTACATTATGCTGCATTCAAAGCTCCATCAAGAAGTCTTCCACCTCTTGGCCTGGTGGTTAAGAGGCTTTAAGGAAGACCTGTGGGCGTGGGTTCTAACCCCGTCATCCCCCTTTCCCCACTTGTAAAGGCTTTGCCCTCCTATGAACCGAAAAAGAAAAGCTCCAACAAGAAAAATAAAGAAGGCTTTTTTTTCAATGGGATGGATAAGTGTAAGAATCGAAGATTGTCTTATCCAATGGCTAGCCTGCAATGTAGAAAAGAAGATGATGCAGCCAAACTATTCAATCAAAAATTGTCTTTCCTTCCGTCTTTTATTACTACCCAAAGTTAAGTTAAGCTGGAACAGTTGACCAAATGAACATTATTATCCATCTTTTGACTGTACTCTTTGACAGAAGGTGACCTATGCACTTATACTTGTTTCAATATGAAGGCTTCATTGAGTCGAAATCATTTACAATCTAGAACAGTATGAATTGAAAGTTGTCCTGTCTTTCTTGATATAGCTTTCAATCAGATATTCGACATCAGCTAAACCCCTAGGCACTTCTACTTGGAATTTTGTCTAGTTTGGGAGCCACCATGTTATTCTACTACTAGCCTAAACAACATTAAGCAATATATGTACCAACAATGAATGACACAAGGGAAAAGTGCTTGAAAGTCATCAATCTAAACGATAAGATGATATTGTAAGATCTCAATGAACAATGATCAAGATTAAAAATTTTATTTACCTTGTGATTTTGCTTGAGAGATCGCAAACACTCTCGCATTTGCTCTGCCTTTGTGGCAGGCCTAATTGGCAATGAGCTCTGCAATACAGAAACAGGGAGTTGGACAATTGAATAACGTTTAAATAACGCATTCTGAAGAATACTTTCAACAAAATCTTGAATTAAAGCAACAGATACATAATTATTCAGAAAGGCCATTACCTTTTTCTCCTCCACAACAGGTGCAGAAGGTTTCACAGTGGCAGGCTCCTCTGGTGGCAGCCCAAGCCTCCGCCTTCTCTCTGCCTGAGAGACATATGTAAATTGTTTACCAAACACCAATAGGGGAATCAAGTGATGATTAATGGCCTCTTTAAATACATGTAGTAATTATCACCAGTCAAGTAAAGATGGCAACAAAGACATTGTTTCTGTTAGCTGCTAAATTTAGATTGAGTTGTTAAAACTGTTGCATGCTTGATTAACAGTGTTGGACAAAAAGGAAACTAGGAAAGAAAGAATTAGAACCTTGTCTTCTTCCAATTTCTGACGAATCTTTTCCCTAGCTCTTTTCTCTTCCTCTTTCTCTGCTTTTCGCAGGGCCAACAAACTGATAAAGCAAAATGTGAACAAAGAATAATAATCATCCAATCAAAGTTAGATTAAATCATTGCAAACACAAAATATAAATAATAAATAAATAATATATATATATATATATAGACTAGAAGACAAACCGTTTTCTCTCATTTTCTTCTTCAATACGTTTTGCTTCCAACAACTCCTTGCCCACTCGAATCCTCTCCTGAAAAAATAGAGAATTTTGTCACTGACATATGGAAAATGATTTATGACACTAGAATCATGATAAAGCATGGTTCACAAAAAGCTGAGAGAGAAAGAAAATGACAATCTAGCACACAAGAGACCAAAAAGGCAGTTATGAAGGAAGATACAGGTAAGCGATAAAATAAATGTAATAGAAACAAGGGTGCTTCAAAAATGATAACCAAGAAAACTCTACAATCAGTCAATGCAATTTCGGGAAACATACTTCTGTAGAAAATAATTGTACAGGACAAAAGCCAAAGCTTCATCCCACAAGTACCACTCTACTTAAAGCATAAACAATTGAATTCTTTCAAACAAAGAAAAAATGGATTATGCTGGAAACTACTAATGCATTAATAAGAGAGACAGAGAGGGAATCTTTTTAAACAATTGTTTTACTTTTATTCTCAAAGATATTATCTGATACTTAAGGAAAATTTTACAGGAAAAATAAGACCAGTAACATTTTATGGGACCAAATGTTGGACAACCAAGTATCAACAGGTAAGCACATAAAAGAGCGCATGACAGATAGAATGCTACGAATATATATATATATATATATATATATGCAGATGTACATAATAGATAAAATTATGAATGATTGCATAAGAGAAAATGTAAAGGTTGCACCATTGAAGACAAATCACAGAAACATGTTTAGGGATGTATAGACACAAAAAAGAGACCTATAAATGCCTACATGACAAAAATGTGATTTGAAGGAGATTACCTTCATCAACAGAGTGAAAGGAAGACCAAAAAAGACATGAATGAAAACTATAAAAAAGACCTCATGTTTTACATGAGTTTAATGGGGAAATGGTATTATATAGAGCAGGATAGTGCAATGTGATCCATATAACTAATCCTACGTGGGTTTTTTTTACTCAGAAATGCTATGTGGTGGGAAAGGCTTAGTTTACCATCATAGTGTAGTTGCTGGACATGTTCTAGTTCAGAAGAATAAATGCTGCTTAAGTTAGCTGAGTGAACATTTCCATCAACAGAACAATCACAAAAATACAATATTTGACCAAATCCAGAGTCATGATATACAAAGTTAGTAGACATTAGAGTGATAGTATTTTTCCAAAATGAGAACCAGTAGAAAATTATGAGAAAAATTATTATAACTGCAACTATGGCACCAAATTATCCCAATATGCATTAATGTATTTCTCAATAGAAATTTGGTCAAAAGAATTATTTACGTATGTCTATGGCTTTCAGATACATTTTAAGGGTATTACCGAAATTATTGCTGCTTCTGGTCACAATTAGTTGTGTGCTTATAAAAATGGACTAAATCAATTGTTCAAGCGATGCACAAACATTATGAGTATTTGTTGGTATAGGAAACAGCTTTAAGAATGACGTATAGAACTATAAATACATTAATCACAAATTATTAGACTGCAGATTGATATAACATGAGATGAAGAAGCACCTTTTCCCTTTCTCTTTCCATTCTCTTCTCCTCTTCTTCTTTCTTTTTCCAAGCCCGCTCCCTATTATTTACAAGAATGATAACTGTAAAACAGGAGAATAATATTCCACATACATACAATTCTTCAATTGCATCTGGAAATATATCTGAAATATCTCACAGTCCCCCAAGGAAAGACAGACCAGAACTTTCAAACTTTAACAACATAAAAAAGAAAAAGAGATCGGAATAAACTTTTTACAACATAAGACAGGCCGGACAGGCCTAAAATCTGGAGTTTGGAGAATGCTCAAGGTTTATATGAAGGGTGGAAAAAGCACTGACAAAAACTTTCTTCACCAGTGACTGAACCATGCATGCTATTTTATGATACCGAAGAATGCAACTTCATAAATCATACCTTAGCTCTTGTGCTTTGAGCTTCATCTCTTCTGGTGTAAGAGAAGGTTTAGGTGCCTCAACAATTTTGTTGACGGGTAGCTGAAAAGACAATTGCAGGTGAAAAATCCACAGAAGTGCAAGGGAATGTCTTATCCAAAAAGGGGTGACTATAGGTAGGTCTTAGGCTGATATCCAACCCACCCTACCCTAATAGGGCCTGCTTATCAATACTTATGGGATTTGGGATGGGTACAGGTTTTAGATACAAACCCAACACTATCCTATAGGGTACAAAGATATCATACCATGGGCATTTGATCTATGTCTGGGTCAGCCTCATGTTCAACTACCCAGTTCACAGCAGCCTCGAGGCTTGTATTACCTGAAGAAGAGAAATTCAACATTTACACAACAACAAAGATTCCATCAGCTCGCACCTTTATCTGCACCGTCTGAAACTTTAGATGAACACATTATTTTTTCCATATTTGGGTATGTAGTATCAAAATCAAGAATGTTAATTGCAAAAAGTTGTTAGTTGGCCTTATTGGTACAAGAAATTTTATAACAGAATACTGAAACAAGTCAATTGCACTTTTTGAAATTGAAAACAATTCACTTTTTTAAGACTAATCTTTACGTAAAGAAAAGATTGGTAGATTATGGCGTTAAACTGGTAAAGCATTTTAACATGGCGCTGAACATTCAGCAAACACAATATTAGATGGCAAAATTCAAAACCTGACATTTACATTCCAACACAGAAAGTATTAAGATTTACAACCTGGCAGGAAAGTGAGAAAAGAAAAAAAAAGTAAGCTATAGCACTTCAAGAAGAATGATAAGTGGCCTTACCAGAAAAATGGAGTGCACGAGTTGCTCATGCAGTAGGGAAACCCATTGCTTCCAGTTCTTCAAGCAGTTTTTTGTCAACCTCTGGCACAACCATCTCTATCAAGATAAAAGAAAAACAAAACAATTAGTCATAATGATATATATATATATATATATATATATATGAGCAAAGAAAGTAGCTGTGGAAAAAATGAGAGTATATTGAAAACTTGTGTTACGAATCATACAAACACCATAGATTTAAATACAACTAACTAGAGAGTAAACTAGGAAACTAAATATTCCTAAATCTAATCCCTATAATCAAGGAATTGTCTATCCTGATATTCTGTCATTAATTCTAGAGATATAAATTCTCAATTTTAGGGATACAGATATATACAGATTACAATCAACAGATTACAAAATACAACCACTCCCACACTCCCCCTCAAGCTGGTGAATAGGTGTTTTTCATTCCCAGCTTGGAAATAATTTCCTGAAATGTTGCACTGTTGAGACCTTTAGTCAGCACATCTGCAAGTTGACCCTTAGTTGATACATATGGGGTGCAAATCAATCCACTGTCTAGTTTTTCCTTTATGAAGTGCCGGTCTACTTCAATGTGTTTTGTTCAGTCATGTTGCACAAGATTGTGTGCAATGCTTATTACAGATTTGTTATCACAGTAAAGTCTCATTGGTCCATCCCATTTGATCTTCAAGTCTTCTAGAATAATCTTTAACCATAGTAGTTCACAAATTCCTTGAGCCATTGCCCTAAACTCTGCTTCAGCACTTGATCTTGCCACCACATTCTGTTTTTTACTCCTCCAAGTTACAAGATTACCACCTAGAAAAGTACAGTAGCCTGAGGTAGATCTTTTGTCGGTTACTGAACCTGCATAATCAGCATCTGTATATGCCTCTAGTACCAACCTTGAATTTCTTTTAAACAAGATAGCCTTCAAATAGTGTAGTACACGGTAGACAGCTTGTAGGTGTACTTCTTTAGGACTATGCATAAATTGACTTATCACACTCACAGCATATGCTATGTCAGGTCTAGTATGTGAGAGATAAATAAGTCTTCCAACTAAGCTCTGGTACATCTCCCTATCTACAGCAGCATCTTCATTAGCTTCTCCAAGCTTATGATTGGGATCTATAGGGGTACTTGCAGGTTTACATGCGAGCTTCCCAGTTTCCTTCAAAAGATCCATCACATATTTCTGTTGTGAGATAAAAATACCATGACGTGAGTGGGCTACTTCAATTCCTAGAAAGTACTTCAATCTCCCTAACTCTTTTATCTCGAATTCTCTGGCCAAACACTGTTTTAGAGACTCTCTTTCTTTTTCATCATCTCCAGTTACAATTATATCATCAACATATACTAATAAAACTGCGACCTTCCCTGAATCTGAGTGCTTGATAAACAGTGTGTGATCCCCTTGACTCTGTTTATATTCCATTCCTAGCATCACTTTGGCAAATCTCCCGAACCAGGCCCTAGGAAACTGTTTAAGGCCATATAAAGCCTTTTTCAGCTTGCATACCTTTTTTACTTCTAGATGACCCCCAAATCCCGATGGAACTTTCATATATATTTCTTCTTCCAAATCACCATGTAAAAAGGCATTATTTACATCAAATTGTTGAAGCTGCCAATTGTAATTTGCTGCCAAGGATAATAAAATCCTAACTGTATTCATCTTGGCAACTGGAGCAAACGTTTCCTGACAATCCACTCCATAAGTTTGAGTGTAGCCCTTAGCCACCAGCCTGGCCTTGTATCTTTCAATAGTACCATATGCCTATACTTTACAGTGAAAACCCATTTACACCCAACTGGATGTTTTCCTGCAGGCAACTCTACCAGTTCCCATGTCTTATTTTTCTCTAAGGCCTCCATTTCTATTTTCATCGCCTACCTCCATTTCTCATTAGATAATGCCTAATAGAAATAGTATTTAGGCTCACAAGAAAATTCTTATAGGATGGTGAAAACTTTTCAAATGACACAAAATTAGAGATTGGGTATAATGGATGTTTAGTACATTCTCTAGTTCCTTTCCTAATGGCAATAGGTAGATCATAATCACTAATTTTAGGAGAGTCATGCTCATTTTGAGAAATAGAATCAGAGACTGTAATTACCTCATTTCCAGAGTTAGGATCAGGTTCTTGGATTTACACTGGTTCAAGAACTGAAACTTTCTTTCTTGAGTACACCTGTAATTCTTTCACAGAATCAAGAATAGTATTATCCTTAGTCACAACTTCTATGTTTGGAATGAGTTCAGATTTAGAATCAGTGTTTGACTTGGACTCTGAAGAAATGGGTTTAGGCTCAAAAGAATTAATGGGTGAAACTGTTTTGGAGGAGGATGAAAAGTCAAGCAAAAAGAAGTCTTTATCCTTATCTTTTATAAATGATGTCTCCCTCTGAAGATAAGGTTGAGTAAAAAATGGTTTACTTTCTTCAAAAGTGACATCTGCAGACACATAGAACTTTTTGGTAGGATGATGATAGCATTTATACCCTTTCTGAGTTGATGAATACCCCACAAAGATACACCTAATTGCTCTCGGATCCAACTTTCCCCTATTATGACTGTGAACATGAACAAATGATGTACAACCGAATATCCTAGGTGTGAGGTTGTTTGTGGTATTAAGGTTGGGATAGAATTGTGAGAGTAGTTCTATAGGAGTTTTAAATCCCAAAACCCTTGAAGGTAACTTATTTATAATGTGTGTAGCAGTGAGAACAGCTTCCCCCCAGTAAGATTTGGGCACATTTGCTTGAAAAAGGAAGGCTCGGGTTGTGGCTAGTAAATGGCTGTTTTTTCTCTCTGCCACTCCATTTTGCTGTGGAGTATTAACACAAGATGACTCATGGATAATCCTCTCATTTTGGAAATAGGTGGATAGACTCTGGTTGAAATAGTCTCTTGCATTATCAAACCAAAATCTCTTGATTCTCACTCCAAATTGATTTTGGATCATGTTTTGGAAGCTTAAAAACACATTATTCACATCTGATTTGGATTTAAGTAAAAAAACCCAAGAAACCCTAGTACAATCATCTATGAATGACACAAACCATCTTGCCCCAGAAATATTAGGAACTGTAGAGGGACCCCAAATGTCACTATGAATCAAGTAAAAGGGAGTAGAACTTCTTTTGTTACTAATTGAAAAAGATATACGTCTGTGTTTTGCAAGTTCACAAACATCACAATGAAACTCTTCAATGTTTAATCCTTTGAACAAAGAAGAAAACATGTTTTTCAAAGTTCCAAAAAAAGGGTGTCCAAGATGAAAATGATAAAGCCAGATTTTGTCTTTATTGGAAGATTGTTCAGAAAGAAATGACAAAGGTAAACTATTCTTGATATTACTTATGTTGTTGGATGTCTCAAGATAGTATAGTCCATCCTTTTCCTTAGCAAGTCCAATCCTCTTCCCCGAACCCTGGTCCTAAAATTCACAGTAAGAGGGATAAAAAGTCACATTGCAGTTCATGTCTCTAGTAAGTCTTTGTATAGATATCAGATTAGTAGACAATCTAGGAACATGAAAAACATTTTTAAGAATGAATGAGGGATTAATTTGAACATCTCCTAATCTTGCCACTATAGTAAGTGAACCATCTGCAACAGTAATTTTCTTAGTACCAGGACATAGGGTATATGTACTAAACTTTTGTGAAGAATGTGTCATGTGGTCTGTGGCTCCTGAGTCAATGACCCAAGAACTCTTAATGCACTTATCTGAGACATTTAATCCATGAGAATTAGAGACTTTACCTGCACCAGAGTCCTTACTTGAGTGTGCCAAGGAGCATACACCAGTAGCCTTTTCAAGAGTTCCCAATAGGCTTCTCAGTTTCTCAATCTCTTTTTTATCCAACTCTCCTTGTTCCTGAAACTTCTCCTGGTTTAACTCCATTGCAGTCGTGTGAGCTTGTCTTTGATTTCTTGGCTGTCCTCCTTTATAACCCCATTCTTTGCTTGAAGTTGAAGGTTTTCCATGTAGTTTCCAGCAACGATCTCTGGTGTGCCTTGGCTTTTTACAATAGGTGCACCAAAGATTGTCGTGATTTGAAGTTTTAGCCGAATCACCTTTCCCATTCTCACTGATTGGTAATTGTTCTAAGCTTTGGTTCTTCCCACCATTAGAGACCATAGCAGATCCTTCTACATGCACACTGTCAAGCATCACTCCTCTTCTGCTCTCTTCTGCTCTAACCATGGAAATCACTTCATTTAAAGAAGGCAGATCCTGTTTTCCCAGAATTTGGACTCTGACTTGATCAAACTCAACATTCAGTCCAGCAAGAAAATCATAGACTCGATCTTTTTCAATAAATTTCTTCAAAGTTGTTGCATCTTCACTGCACTTCATTTCTATGCACCGATAGTGATCCATCTCTTGCCAAAGATTTTTAAGAAGAATAGCATACTCTGTGACTGACTTATTCCCTTGTTTGAGAGCTGCAGTCTTGATCTTGACCTCATAGACTTGAGCAGCATCTTTAACTTTGGAATAGGTTTGACGAATTGATTCCCAAATGTCTTTGGCCGTGGACAAAAGCATACAAGTGTCACTAATATCTGGCGTCATAGAATTCCACAGCCATGACATAACCATAGAATCCTCTTCATCCCAAGCCTCAAATTTTTGATCTCCTTTCTCAGGACCAGTGCCAAGAAGATGGCTCAATTTTCCTTTCCCTTTTAGAAAGGTTTGAACCAACTGAGACCACTTCAAGTAGTTCTTTCCATTCAACCTGTATGCAGCTTGGATATTCTGTAGTTCCGCTGTGGTTTGACCAGTTGTTACTTCTCCAAATCGAGTAGTAGCGGCAGAATCTGCTATTTTTGACATGATTACCTTTCTCAGGACTGAAACAAGTATAGGCAATGAAGGCCAAAAAGGAACAAAGTAAAAGTATGACAGAACTTAACAGAATTTGGCTATGAAGGCCTAAAAAAAAAATTCAGCAATGAAGGCTGAGAAATTTTCTTCCCAAGAAGAGTCTAAAGCTCTGATACCATGTGGAAAAAATGAGAGTTGTGGAAAAAATGAGAGTATATTGAAAACTTTTGTTACGAATCATACAAACACCATAGATTTAAATACAACTAACTAGAGAGTAAACTAGGAAACTAAATATTCCTAAATCTAATCCCTATAATCAAGGAATTATCTATCCTGATATTCTGTCGTTAATTCTAGAGATACAAATTCTCAATTTTAGGGATACAGATATATACAGATTACAATCAACAGATTACAAAATACAACCACTTGTAACTAAATGTTTTCCCACAGTAGCTACTGTCCAGTCAACTTTACTGGGTTCTTAGAAGGTAAAACCTTCATGGGGAAAACATAGAATCATCTAGAACCATTAACTTATTCCAGATGCTAACACCCAGCAGCATTTGGCAGCAAAAGTTACAGTAAAATCCCCTCCCCCCCAAGTAGAATCAAGAATAACATCTTCATCAATTATCCGAAGAAAAAAAAAAAAGAAAAGAAAAAGCAATTATGTCATCAATACAGAGCTTGGCAAATAATGCTCTAGGTATCATAGCCATTACAAAGGCATATCAAATTATAATAAAAAATCAACAAAACGCATGAAATGGAGAGAACACATCCCAAAGGCCAAAAGCTATGAGACCATGTAACAAAACAAGGATCCCCACCAAAGAATTAAACCCAAAAATTATTTTGTACAAGAATAGAATCATTCAAAACAACCACTCTTTACGCTCTAAAGTAAACTTAATTCTAAATGAATCTTCATAAAATGAGAAAATTGACAAAAACAACTGCTCCTTAACATTCTAAATAAGCTCCAATTGCAAATGTACCTTCAGACTGGCAGGTGCTGCCTTCACCAACAACTTCCTCTGTGCCTTTAGCTACATTAGGAACCTCCAAACTGATAGGTTTTGCTGCCTCCAGAGTCCTATCCACAAACTCAGTATGCCCTGTTCTTTTTGTATGCAAATCACTTTCCTTCAAGATGAAACAGAAGCAAAGCCTCACTAATGACAAAATGCAAATTCAGTTGCACTATTTTATTTTCAAGAAAAAAGGTATCATAGAGTTGTAAGCCATTTGAGATTTTGTTTTCAAAACAAAAAAAATTTACCTTAAAAGATCAACATGTAGATTTAACCTCAAATCCTGTGAAATCCAGTTCATTCAAAAACCTTTCAAGTTAACACTATATAATGATGGCAACTTCCACACTACTAGAGCCCCAAAGATTTACCAAAGTCTTTAGCACAAAAATCCACATTCTAACAACAAAACTTTCAACTTTCCCTTAATCCAACAAATGCCAAGTCCTTAAAGACCCAATTCAATGCAAAAGCAAAGTTTTCAGACTAAACCCAATTCAGCACAAAAGAAAAAATTTTACATTAAAATCAATCTAGCACAAAAGCACGACTTTCAAGTTAAACCCACTTCAACTAAAAAGTAAAACTTTCAAGTTAAACCCAATTCAATGCAAAAGCAATACTTTCAATTTCAACTCAATTCAATAGAAAAGCAACAGATTCAAATTAAACCCAATTCAACAAAAAAGTAAAATCTTTCAAAGCAAACCCAATTCAATACAATATCAACACTCCAATTTAAACCCAAATCAGTAAAAATTATACTAATAACAATCTTTGAAATAAAACCCCTATAAGAGTAACTGAAAGTAATGTTATACTGTTTTGGATCGGCATGGTTTGCCACAAGCGGAGCAAACAAGATTGAGAACAGCTTCAGTTGATTCAGAGAAGTTGGAATGGGAGGTGAGCTCGGCATGTTCTTGGGCTTCCTCCACTGACTTCAACAGTGCCCCACAGTCCCCACACTTCAAAGAGACCCCCGCCATCGATGGATTGATTGATCAAAGCTCTTCAGATTCTTGACTCTTCTCTGAATCTACGAATCTATAGATACATGAAAAGAAAAAAAAAAAAAAAAAAGCATACGCTTTGGGGTCTTTTTGTTGCCTGTTGGTGAGGAAAGGTGAAAATTTTATCTAAGGACGTGTTTGGCAAGGCAGAGTATCTAGATCCTAGTCCAGATAAAATTATTTATGCACCGACTGAGAAAATTTTTAGCCTGGGTAGCGACTAAAGGTATTGGATTTGATTCAGAAAGGGAAAAAAAAAAAAAAAAAAGACGAAAAAGAAACGAACTCAAAAAATTTATTTATTTATTTATTAAACAGATTATATGAGATAAAGCCAAAAGGAAAAATCTAAATGCAACCGTTTCTTTTTCTTTGCATTTTTTTTAAAATTTTTTATAAGTAAAATTATTATCTTTTTTACAAATGTATGGATATTCATTTCCACTAAATTTTATGATTTAAAAATTTTTTAATTATAAAAAATAAATTTTATTAAAATTTTTATAACTTAATGTAATGAAAAAAATTATTATTAAAAAATTAAAAAATTTAAAATTAATAAAAAATTTTATTTTTATTATTTTGATAGTTAAAGAAAGAATAAAATTTTATGAAATCTTAATTAAATATTTCATTTATTGATGTTGTGAAAAATGATGAAACAAACTATTAAATTTGATCCTAATATAAAAGCTGAAAACTACTTATAAGTAATATTATTAAATATTACATAATATTTTTAAAATTTAAAATGTTAATTAGAGAAACCTATAGTTATAAGTAAATTAAGAGAATTCTCCAAAAAATTTAGTTTAGTTAAAACTATTATAAAATTTTAATAATCAATATAAAAAATATTTATTAAAAATGATAAAATTGAAATTTATAAAAAAATTATATTTATTATTATATTTTTAATTTAATTAAATCTGACAATTCATATTTTTGTATCGTATTTCGTTCATATTTGACATATATAATGATACGAATTATTGAAATATAAATACGACATAAATTATAAAATGTGTTTAAATCTTAAATATGAATATGACATATTTATTATATGTGTTACACATAGTACGACACGTTTATTATAAGTGTTACATATGACATGATGTAATTAACATGTATACAATTAATCAATTTAAATATAAAACAAATAATACAAATATACACAAATAAACATGACTAATATGGATATATACAAATAAAAATGATTAATATAAATAATACGAAAACACGATTAATATAATAAATAATTATAAATTATCAATCATTTATAACTTCATAAACTTGGCATATTAATAATATAAAAAAATATTTATATACTAAAAAAATAAAAATTTTAATACCCATTTAATATGTATTTAATTTATATATATTACATAATTATATTAATTTTTAGTATCAAATTCAAAATGATAAACTATTAAATATTAAAATATAAAATAATAATGTATAGGACTGATTTTAATATTTATATTGTATTCCTGTTATTAATATAAAAAATAATTTATAATAATTATTAAATGAGTATTATAATTAAATGTTTAAAATAATTTTTATACTATATCAAATTGCTAATTAAGCACCATAATTAAAAAAATTAAAAATTAAAATAATTTTTACTTGTTTATATTAAATTAAAATAAATATAAAAATGTGTTAAATGTATTAAACATGTTAAACTTATACTTGTATAGTAAGATTAAATTAAACGTATTATTTATGTCGTGTCACGTGTTTAGACGTATCAACACATATAAGATACAAATTATATCGTGTTAAAATTTATATCGATATAAATAAACACAAAACAATTTTTTTTAAAATATATATACAATTTTTTCATATTATTTTCATATCATATTACCCTATTGTGTCTAAAATTATTAAGTCTAAATTTAATTAGGCTCTCATAAGATCTTGATTTTTTCTCTAAAATTAAAATAATAAACATAAATTTATTATTAATTTTTGAAAAGTCAAAACACTTTTTAGAAATGTATATCTAAAAAATCACAAAATTTATTAGATATGAATATCTAAATACTTATGAGAAAATATTTAAATAATTTCACTTAAAAAATTAAAATATATATGTAAAAAAAAAAAAAGTAAGATGTATTTAGTCGCTCCCAAGACAAAATAATCTGTTTAATTGGAATTGATGAATTTGTCTACAACTAATTGAATTATATTGTTCAATTTATGTAATTTCTAAAAACAAATAAGAAAATATATTCAAATGTGAAAAAAAAAAAAAGCTAACATGTATGATGTATATAATAATTTATTTAGAATTTTAATTAAATTAATTAATTTTAAAAATGAAAATATAACTCAAAATTCAGATTATTTCATTTAATTTTTTAAAATAATAAAATTTTTTAAACATTAATTTATATATTTTCAATCTATAATCTATACAATATATAAAAGTTATCATTTCTTCAATTTTTCTTCAATTTCATGCCAACTCATCAATTTTACTATTCATTTCAAATGCCACATCAATTTTATTAAATGCTATTATATTTAACTATAAAAGGTTAACCCTTTTAATTCTGAAACATCTTTTAAATTATCTTCTATAATTTATGATCCTACACCTGTCTTATCTCTTATCTATGAATAAAAAAATTATTTTTGTTTCATTAATTCAAAAATAATTTCTCAACATTTCTTTCTTTATTCTTGAAGTTTATAATCTATAATTATTTTGGTAAAATCAATAACAATATATAAAAGTTATCCTTAAATTTCAATTTGCTTCAATCCACTGTTAAATCATTATTTTTTTATTCATTTAGATGAAATTTATATTTTTTCTTTTATTTTTGTTGAATCTCAAATTCCATTAAATTTATTATTGTTGGATAGTTAAGGCTTTAGGGTTTTTTAACTCTTCAAATTAAATTTCAACTTTGGGCTATGTTATCGATAAAATGGGAATATATAGACATTATGAAAGAAATTATTGGAGTTAGCTCCAAAATTAGAATGAGGAAAAGATCGATGAAATAGGTAACTCATTTACTTTGTATTTATAACTTTGCATAATGAATTGCATCGATATCTTTGTCTGTAATCGAATACTCCTTTTCCACGTCACTAATTGATGAAGGCTAAAAGAGTAAATTAACTACTGCAATCAACTACAATGTAAGACATTTGAGAAACCACCAACTCTTAAAAGTCAAAATAAAGCTAGGACGTGACTAAGCAACTCCAAAAATATAAATAATTAATAATTGTTTAATATTTAAAATAATCATTTTGTCATAAAGAATTTCAAAAAAAAAAATTTGAGTATGATTTTTGGATTAGAGTTTTGAAAAATTTTATAAAACTAATCCATTTGAAGAAAATTAATGGATTTGGGATTTAAGACCAAACTTTTTAAAAAATGGATTCATCTATTTATGAGTAATGCTTTAAACTTTTTTATATTTATTATTTATATTTAAAAAATTTAGACTAAATCTAAAAGCTAATAAATAATTACAAGCCCTTTTTTTGGTTATTTAATTCTTTTACATGAATTAAATTTATCAATTACTTTTTAAATAAAAGGGTAAGAATAAAAACTAAATATAATAATTTATTAAATAAATTAAATGATAAAAAACTATTTAGAAAAACCCTTTTTTGTTAAAAGAATTTAATAACATAAAAATGAATATATTTTTATACCATAAATAAAAATATATATTAAGATATAAAATAAAATATAAATATATTTTTTAAAAATGCATATAAAATAATTTTCAAATGCATTGTTATTATGTAATTTATAAATAATTAATTTTTATATATTTAATTTCATAATTGATAAAACATGATTATACCAATATCAATACATATATTTAAATATATATATATATAATAAAATTATTAAAATTTTAATATAATTTAATTTAAAATCATATTTTAAATTTAATTAAACAAAAAAATTTATAAATATTTTTAACTAGATGAAGTGAAGGCATTAATCTAACATGTATAAAAACATGGATATGAAAAAAATTTTAAATTGATTAAAATAAACGTTGCTATTCGATTATATTTTCAATTTATTATTTTAAATATTTTTATTTGTAATAAAATTTTTTAATTCATAAGTAAAATTTTTAATTTTACTTTTACTAAATGAATTTATTTAATAATAAATAAAAAATTTAAAGCTACACTTACTTTATCTTAAAGTTTTAATTTTTCATTAACTTTAAAAAATAAAAAATTTTATATTAATTTGTACATAAAAACAAATTATAAATGTTTTTTTTGAAGTTAAACAAATTATAAATGTTTATATAAGTTTCAATTAATATGTACCAGGAAGCTAACTTCACTTCGTTTTGGGACAAAATAATTTTATAGTAAATTGATGTTAAAGAAATAAAATAAGTAGATTTATATATACTTGTAATTAAAAAGATTACTAAATCATATTTTACTATTATCAAAGGACTGATACAAATATCAATATGTTTTCCAAACCCTTCGTTTTGAAGGGTGATTGAAACTAACAAAGGAGAAGAGAGCAAATTGGTATGAACTTAACAATACCACGTAATTGGATTTACATATATGAATAAGATTAAATTTTCAAACATGCAATACTTTTAATTTATCATCCTATGATAAAATAAAACAAAATAAGATCAATGAAAAAAATAATTTATTAACATGATGAAAAATGTAACAGAAATTACTGTAATAATGACTCAGAGTCTAGCACACGTAAAATTTTTCAGATCACAGATGTGTTATAGTGCTCCAAGTCACACAAGATAATAAAACATACCTTATTACCAACAATTATGTATGTCACATCAGGTTTATAGATGATACAGCACACAAAGGTTCTAATACCATAAAAATTGATAAAAGTACTGAACAGGCCAAAAGTAAAAAGTAATTAACCAAATAAAATTTATACCTCAAGCAGTTGGTTTTAAATTTTTATTGACCAAAATTTTACATGAACTAACAGAACAACTGCCACTATGGGCACTAAGTTATTGGGTCCATTTTTAGATTGTTCAGGTAACCACAATACCAAAGGCTTAATACCAAGTGGTAGAGTCACAATTTCCTCCACAAGACCAGTCCAATCTATTCTAGTTATATCCAGTCTATTGGTTCTTGTAACTAAAGTTAGCCTTAAAGAGAGGTAAGGAACAAATCGTTTCCAGGCTTAAAGACAGACATGCAAGATGTTCATTCACATTACCATAGCCATTAGAACATAAGGGTATAAAGATTTCCTTTTAGAGGACATATATAAAACTTAGGAATAATGGTTCTAGAGGCAAATGTCTTGATAAATGTGAGATAATGTTTTCTCACATAAGAGAAGAAATAAATGTATCAATAAATGATAACTACTTTTAAGTCAAGCATGCAAGATATCCTTGGTCCATTTGACAATTTTTTGCCACACCAATTACAATAGATAATTAGTATAGCAGTTAAGGAATTAAATAAGCTTTATTTTTTTTCTTTTAAAACTAATAAGTCATTCAAGAAATGTATGAATATCTTTCAGTTCATAATTCTTTTATTTTATACTTTTATAAAATGAGCATCCCAATATACTATAATATTCTTTATGGAAACCATTTTCCTACTAAAATCTATATATGTAACTTATTTGGTTATTACTACTATTGAGGCTAATCAATTTTTCATTGCATTAGTAGTTAAACAAAAAGTACTTTTACCATTCCACTTATACATATAATATAGCATTAAAATATACATTACCTTGATTATGATATTGAGGATGGAACGTGGAAGCAAGACTCTTCCAATCATGAACCCGTTTTCACATTGTTCTCAAAATTACCAATCTTAATCAAGTTTACAGGAGCAAATGGACCAAATTGGTAGCTTTTTAAACCTTGTTTTGAATCCTCTTAAAACTAATGTCCGAGAAATAGATTATAAATGTAAATACTTCATTTCCAACAAACAAAGACAATAAATTTAGTATCAAATTTGGACCTTTTTACGAATTCTTGAACAATAGCACATCATCAAAGCTTTTAACCATGTGATCATAAGCAATGGCACTAGCCGAGCAATTCTTTGAAGGGTCTAAAACCATGACCTTAATGGCCAATTTGGAAATTGTTTGGCACAACATACGATCTAATTGGCTTTCTACTAATACACCAGCATCCATTTCGAATAGTCCATAAACTGGGCAATCATCATCCTTTCTACATAAAAAAAAAAAAGTAAGTTCTTGGTCAAAGAAATCAACTTTAGTCTTACATAATGAAAAAAAAAAACCTTTTGAACATAAATAATTTACAATAAAAAAAACCCAAAATTTATATTCATTCATTTCATTAGAAACACAAATGTAAGAAAAATGAGTTAAAAATTGAATAATAAATTACAAAACAAAAAAGAAAAAACTTGAAAGAAGGTGGTCTTATAAGAGTCACATGAGATAAGGAAAGTAAGGATGGGATTGGAGAGCTTGGGAATTTAAGAGAAGTGTGGTAGAGTTTAAGCTTGTGGTGGTGATGGCCGTCGACGGTTGTGGCCATAGAGAATAACCAAGTGAGAGAGGTGTTGGTGGCAGAGAATGAAAGTGAAATGGTATGAAAGCAAAGACTGATTTCATTATAGAACTTGAAAACATAACATTTGAGCTCTGTTGGAGCATTTTCCTTTTTTTTTTTTTCTGTCACTTTTTGTCGATTTTTTTCATTCACTTTTTAGGAAAATTATAAGAAACAGAGAGAGAAAAGAGTTTTGGATGCTAACAATGGCACTACCACTTCCATTCATACTCCATTTTGTCTTTCTTAAACCTTTAACAATTCCTATAAAAAAAAACTCACCAAATTAAAACAAAACTCTTTTCAATAACATACAAAAAAAAAAAAAATCACCCGAACAATTTTATACTAAATATACAAATACAACAAAAAGTAATAAAAACAACAAATCTTTGATCCAAGAAAAATCATCAAAAATAAAAAACTAAAAAATTTTGTCACCTATCAAAAGAGAAACACATTCATTGAAAAAAAACTTGAAATTTTTAAACAAACAAAGAACTCATAGCCTTATAGGCACCATGGGTAAAAAACAAAAAGAAAACATGGCATGAAACACTCCGTAGCTACAAAATAGAATCTTATAGTTTATTCAAATAAGAAAAAAAATAAAGAGGTATCATCCTTTGCAGCTATGCAAAGAGAGCAAATGAACTTTTTTTTAAAACCAAACTCAAAAACAAAAAGAAACTATTTTAGAAAGTAAAGATAATATTAAATTTAACAAATAAATGAGAGCCGAGCTTGCAAAGATATTATTTGGATAGTTATGGCTTCTTGTAGACTCTATCAAAACAAAAATAAAACAAAACAAAATTTCTAAAAATAAATTTAATAAAAAGAGAAGTTTCAAAAAAAAAAAATCAAGATAAATAAGAGATAGAAAAAAAAAAGATAAACTTTGGAATGCCTTTAGCAGCAAGTTTTTGCTTTTCCAAATTCTTGAGCAATTTTTGAGTTTTGCCCCATTCCTCCTCCCACGGTGGATGATAAGACAAGGAAAACAATGTCTGATAAAAAAATGAAGAAACCACCAAAGAAAAAAAAAAAAAAAGAAAACGTAAAAACCAAAACAAACCAAACCTATTCCAGAGGGGAATAAATCGTGAAAAACCAAATCTAAAGAGATCGGATACATGACAACTCCATAATCCTTCTTTGGGATGCTTTTTATAGAGTAGTATAGATCTTACTAATTTTATAGTGTAGTTTCTCCATCCCAAAATGATATTTAATAAGGAAAAATTTTCGTTTACCGCCACCTGTCATTCTTCCGTCAAACCGTTGACCTTCGCCCAATAAAACCACCCAAAAATTTTCGGTAACCCTCCAGCATTTTCCCGAGAAAATTACCCCTTTCTATCAAATTTTCCGAGAAAATGATTCGATCGTCGTGAAAAAACAGAAAACACTCTAACCGGGCGACGCCCAGTACGATGAGGTCGACCTATGACCTCTTCTTAAACTTACAAAGTCAAAAGCTTTCCTCTTCAATTCTTCTATGGAAAATCGAGAACAACAGGACCGAGACAAAGCCCTAATTACCGACCCGAAGCAAATTAATGCAGCACAAGAACATGTGAAAGTAATTGAATGGGAAGATTTCGAGCATGAGCTTGCTAGATTGTGTAGTCTAACTTCTGCCCTAAAAGAAGCTAATAAGAAGAAGCAAAGTCTTCAAGAAAAGCTTCAGTCTTTTGTTCAGGTAAGGCTTTTTCTGATTAAAATTTGGTTATTATTATTCTTATTATTATTATTATTATTATTATTATTTAAAGTATGTTGCTTTTATAAATTTGGTTTTAGCTTTTTGTTTATAACCCAAATTTAAAGAGAAAAAAATGGTTTTGATGGGAAAGGAAATTTGGGATTTTGTTTGTTGGTTGGCTGGTAGTGGCTTGAGTGAAAAGATAAAAAGGGCATTACTAAATTTTTAGAAATTTGGAGTAGTAATCCTGTTTTTATGTTGATTTTGTCCTAATTTAGAAATAAGGAAAAGGGATATAGCATAGGACGTGTGAAGTTCCTAAAATAATTGGGATAATTGGATGAAAACTATTAAAAGAAAAGTTTAGAGTTTTTGTGGATTCTAACTGTAGTAATTTCGAGTAAATTTTCTTGGGATTTGTAGGAGACGAACCATAATATGCAATAAATTTAGGTTTATGCTCTATGTTGTTATTTTGAAAGATAGTAGGATAAAGTTATAGTTTTTCAGTATATAATGTTTGCCAATGAACTTTTATTAGCTATGTTTGATACTGATCGCCTCTTAGTCCTAGAGCAGAAAGAAAATATAATTCTGGTGTCTGCACGTAAATTATTAAATAGGTTAGGCAGTATAGGTGGTGAAATTGGTAAATCCAGTCATTGCTCAAATGCTTCAGCAAGACTATTAGAAAGAATTGTCAGTTAAGCTTTACTAGGAAAAAGAGAAGATAATTGTTTCATGTCTCCCCTTTCAAGTTCTTTTTTCTTTCCACTTTTCTGTTTTTTTAGGTCCCTTAAATTGTTTTGTATTGTAATTTAAACATGCCATTGAAAAGCGGTTCAAGAATTGTGTTTGCATTTTTCTCTTTTCATTTTAAGTTTAGGAGATAGGTAGAGTTGAATTGATAAAGCAATATCACTCTTGAAGGACTGGATGGAGTTTATAATTTGATATTGTTTAGTGTGCAACGCCTTCTTTACCTTCTTCTTGTTCTCTCTCTTTCTCCCTCCCTCCATCCTTCCTCCCTCTCTCTCATTGGGATATCTTCAGCCTAAGTAATTGGCCCGCTGATTATCGGGTGGGAACATGCTGCGCAGGTCAAAACTGAGTCATTGAATCAACTAAATGAGCTTGAGGAAATACGTGACAGACTAGAGGCTAAAAAAGTGGTGATGGAAAGCATGTCAACTCGTTGCAATGTTGCAACAGAGGATGCTAAAAAACAGGAGGAAATGCTTAGTACTGAAGTTAGATCATTGTTGGTTGCTGGTACCTCTCTTTCTGTAGCAAGGAAACGGTTGCAGGTAAATTATTTTCATTTTTACTTAAAATGTCAGTTATCTTTGGAATTTCATTTGATGGTTTGAGGAAGGTTGAATTTATAATTTTCTAGAAGGTTTCTGCTTATTCAGCTTTAGATGTTAGATATTCTTGCCTCGTATGCAAGAAGTCTCTCTCTCTCTCTCTCTCCCTCTCCCCCCTCAACCCCCAGGTGTAGGTGGATGAGGGGATTAGAAGGAAAGGATTGTCATTCTATAAATTCCTTTGAGTAGTCATGGATTATCCCCTTCTTGCTTTCCCATTTCTTTCCCTCCTTTTTCATGTAATTGTTCAGTAGTATTTCATACATGACATGATTGATGATCTGATGTTTTTATTACAGGTATCAAATAGATTACTCACTGAAGAAAGGGGTTATATTAAACTCAAAAACGTGCAGAGGAAGCTTCGAGCAAGGCAGCAATATATGATATCACAAGTTTCATTTCTCTATCCTGTAAAGATCTTGGTTGGACCCGCACAAGAGCAAGAACTTGAATCCTATCCAGGCAGTAGCAGACTAGGTAATGTGCTAGTAGTTTTTGGCTACTAAATCGTTTGCAATAAAGCCCAATATATGGTTTGAATGGGCAGTTAATTTCGAAGTAAACAATATTTCATTTCTGTTTAATTTAATTCATGATTTACTGTGGTATTCTTAATTAATGTTATCCTCCTCCATATATTATTGAGAATGATGCTTGTTACATTTCGTACCTCATTTTTGTGCTTGAGATTTTGGATGTTCAAAATGGTTTGTGGTTTTTCCTTGGTGATCATTGAATTTTAGCCCAAGCTCATCTTTCTCTCAAAGAGTTCCATCTTGCAACATGATGGAAAATCTCTATAAATGGGCATGCATGGAGCTGCATATCCTTTTGGTTTCAAATATGGTTGCTGTAATATAATGTTTTACTAGGGGAGAACAAAATGAATTATTTAAGATTTTGTCATCCAGCTGAGTCTTGTATGGTTCCTAAACAGCTTAAGGGTTACAATTACCCACCCCTTCTCCCTTCTTTCAATTATAATGGTTGTATACTTCACATGTACTTCTATTATTACTTTTTTAGCAATTTTTTTTATTTAATTCTGTTTGCATATCAAATCTTTTTTTTTTTTTATTTTTTATGCTCTGGATATTATACAGTTTTCGATATCTTTTGCTTTCATGGTTATATTATATTGAATATTATTTTGACTTCCACAAAGTGCTGCTGCCTGCCACGAGTTGATGCTAAGTTCCTTTTATTGTTGTCTTCACCAGGGAATACTTCTGCATCTAAGCCCATTAATCAAGGATCCTTGACGATTTTAGGTCTGCATCTCACCATGCTTCCCTTTACAAAGATGAGTTTTTTCACTGACAAAAAGGAGGTTCAGAGATCTGCAACTGCTTTAGGATATGTTGCACATGTGTGTTCTATTTCTTTGCTTAATATGAAGTTATACTTTTATTACTGAATTTGTTTTTTGATAAGATCAAGCTGTAGGCATCAAGTTTTGTCCACCACATGCGATCCTTGTTGCTTAAAGATGCTGTAGTTTTTTTATATTGCGAGGATCGAAATATAGTATCTTGGGCAGAGTCTTGATAGCTTGTTTCTCTTGTTGAGGCAATACCTAATTATTCTTTCTTGTTTCACCCTATTCCCTCTTTTGCAGGCAGTTTCACTAATTGCATCCTATTTACAAGTTCCCTTGCGATATCCTCTGCACTTGGGTGGTTCCCGCTCATATATTAATGACCATGCGCCTTCAATAGAGCCCACTTCTTCTGATTTGTCTTGGAATGCTGCGCTTTCTGCAAATGTAAAGTCTGCAGAATTTCCGTTGTTTTTAGAAGGTCAAGACACAACAAGAGCAGCATATGCGGTATTCTTGTTGAACAAGGTGAGTTTTCATATACTGTCATTTTTTTGGTGAATTATTCTCCTTTTGCATTTTTTATGTATGTTATTGGATTCAAACCTTTGCAAAGTTGGCTTGTCCTTTACTTTTAATATAAGATGCTCTTCATCCACAGTTTGGAAAATGAGTGCATGTTTGGCCTTCAGCCTTTACAACTCATATTATGTTGTGATTGAATTATTCAGTAGATATTGGATTTACTTGCTTTCAGTTTCTTGGGATAGATTCTTAAGGTTATCTATAAACTTCACCAGCCACATTAGAGTGTCGCATATCCTTATTTTTAAATATGAGATGAGATGAAGGATTACCAACAAATTTGAAAAATATTTAGGATAGCCACACCCTACATTTAAAAGGTCTAGCACTCAAATCATATTCCCCATAACTCAACTAAAAATCTAATAGAGAAGGTAGTGACCAAACTTTTGTCTTTCCAGTTTTTGTCCCCTTGTCTTTCTCTTCCCTTGTGTCCCTACTTTGAAAATTCTTTCCAGAAGTTTATTCTTTTGTTTTCTTGTATTTATAATGCCTTACTTGCTAATTCCTTGAGAAGAAATGCTCTCGTCCAATCAGCTTTCATTATTGTAATAAGTATAGACTGCTTTCTAACTTTCTATATGGTTTATCTTTTACTAAGTTTACTGTTGGATCTAATAATCTAATTCTTGCACATCATGCATGTTAATTTGCTTAGTACTTATTCTTAAATGTTGGATATCGGATTATCAACTAATTAGGAAAAACCATGATGATACTCACACCTTACATCCTTAAGGAGATCTAACACTCAAAATCTCCTGCCCGACTTAATTATCAGAAGGCTAATTAGGAAAGGCACTGGCAAAATATTTGAGTTTCCAATTTTTTGTCCCTTCTCTTTCTCCCCTTATGTTTCCTTCACTTTGAATAGCCACTTCAAAATTTTAATCTTTGTTTTGTCATTTAAAATATATTCTGTTCCCAATTCTTAAATGGGAAATACTCTCCCAATCCACTTGTAATTGTTACATTTGTGTAATAAGTGTAAACTACTGTGCATGTTTACTTGTTTTACCATCATATCTAATAATCTATTCATGCACATCATGGATGTTAATCTTCATGCTGTTCTAATTATGTGCAATGTTTTTAATGAAGGAAATTGCCATTTTATTGTAAGTAGCTATTGAAGTATTATGATTTTATTAATCAACTTCAAATATAGCAAGCATTAAATCTGAACAGTGATATGGTAAAATTAAATTATGTATAATAAATGGAAGGGAGTTCAGTCAATCATTGGTAGACCAGTCTAAGTTGCTTGTTTATTTGGTCAAGTTATGTTTGACTGAAAATGTTTAAGGCCAAATATCATAGGTTGAAAGTAGTTTGTAAGGCAGAGCAAAAGGTCAAAGTAGAGAAAGGGTGGATGTTTAGCCAGAATGAGACTAACCTTTATAATTATCTATTATGAAGGATCTTGAAATGTTAATGTTAAATTTTTTTGTCTTAATTATGATGTGACCTATTATCTACTCTTGAGCACATAAGGCCAGCATACCGAAAATGGGTCCAAATGCATGTTTAAGCAAATTCATTTTCATATGCAAGGGCTTAGGGGTTTGTTTTACTGATGCTCTAAGTTATACTTAATTCCTTTTGGCAAAATGTTCGTTGAGATGCACAACATTTTAGTTGTCTTTTATTTTTTGGTTATTTGAGGCTGTCAGCATTTGATTCCTGATCACCAGAGCTAAAAATCTAACACTCTACTATCTGATCATATGACTGTTGGATTTGATTTTTTTTTTTTTAAAAAGATATCTTCCCTGTGTTTTCAGGATTTAGAGCAACTTTTGAATTTCATTGGTGTCAAGAGTTTAGGACCTCGCCATGTACTAACACTCTACTATCTGATCATATGACTGTTGGATTTGATTTTTTTTTTTTAAAAGATATCTTCCCTGTGTTTTCAGGATTTAGAGCAACTTTTGAATTTCATTGGTGTCAAGAGTTTAGGACCTCGCCATGTACTAGCCAATTTGAAGGAGCTTATGAGGACTGTCCTATCTTCAGAATTTATAGATACCTGAAATTTGATTTACTAGGTTTAACTATCTATATTTACACTGTAAATGGACAAGTTTGTATTCTTCATACAGGTCAAGGGTGCCAATTTTTGACCGAGCACCTTTCATAAAGTCTTCTAAAGATAACGTTTTGGTTGTTACACAACATCAAGCATAGTGGATTTCCTTTTGAGTATTTAAGGTTGTCAGAATTTGAATACTAATCATTAGAATTAAGAATCTAACACTCTATTAACAATCCTTGCGGCTGCTGGCCAAGCATAATGGATTTTTAGAGAGCAGAATGTTTGGTTTTATGGTAAAAATTCAAGTTCTAATGGTGTTCGCCCCTATCGGAATTTGTTTGAATGTATGTTAAGAAGGTTTGGAAAAGAGATTGTTGTGTATAAATGTTACATGACAATGAAGTTTTTAAACCTGAATTAAACTTTGCAAGATTAACGAAACTTTATTAGATTTTAGGTTCTGTGTGATTTGTCAAAATCAGTATCCATAAATTATATTTTGAAAAATGTTGAATTTTTTAGTAGAGATTTTTATTATTGCTTAGATGGTTCAGTAAAAAAATATTTTCTATCATTTAGTTTTTATTTTTCGAAAAATTTTATTTTTTAAATAATATTATTGAGATAATTATTAAATATTAAAACTTTAAAAATATTTATTATTGAAATATTAAAATAATAATATTTTATGTTAAAATATACTGTTAATACTATGAAGATAGTAATATTTTTTATATTGAAAATATTTATTATTAAATCATAAAAATATTATTTATTTATATTTTATTATTAAAGAGTAATATAAAAATATTTGTCATTATTATATTATATGTGCTATATATTTTAAATTTAAAAATATTAAGAAATGATTAAAAATGTTCACACTATTAAACGATTATTATAAAAATAGTATTAATGTTATATTAAATATTCATTATTAAATAATAAAAATAAATTTTATTATATTAATATTAATATTAATATTGGTGTGCTTTTTATGGGCTCAAAGTTTTGGCTTATCTCTTAAATAAATTAAATAACAACAGTTTCATTAAAATTTGACTCGGTGTGGGTTGGGACACGGGATGTGAGATAAATTGATTGCTTGGCCCATCAAATGGGAGGGCATGCTTGAGTTTAATAAAGATTTAAAGCGTTCCTGTGGTACCTAGTTGCCACCTTGCCAAATATTTGGGTTTATAAATTAGTAAAATGTTGAATAAAGTATTTAAATTTTAAAAATTTTTAATATGATATTTGAATTATAAATTTGTTAATTAATATAATATTTGAATATTATTTTTCATAATGTATTATCATTTAAAATTAATCACGTTAAAAATAAATATCATATTAGTTAAATTATTCATAATTTAAATATCACATTAAAAATTTTTAAAATTTAAGTATCATATTAAATATTTTATTTTAATTTAGAGGTCATTTATAATATTAATTCTAAATATTTTAATTTAATTTATGTACACTTCTAAAATCTTACTATGATTAATTTATTGTAGTATTTAATTTCTTTTAGAAATTAATCATTAATAACATTTTTTTTAAAAAAATTTTATGGGGTTCAACAGTCATTGAAGCTTAGTTTTACTAATTTATATCTGATTATTATTTTTTTATTCTAATGGAACACAAAGAAGGGCGTGCTCAGTTTTGTGAATTTTTTTTTATTGGTAACGATTAACTCCTTGTCATAGAGAAATTAAGCTTAGAGATCAATTTCTTAAGTTGGCCATCGTCTATGGCACACACTTCTTCCTCTGTGATATATATAGGAGGGATTTACTTATATTAATATAAGAGTTACATATAATTATATATATATTTTATTTTTGAATCAAAATGATTAAGTGTAAATGTAATGACTTTAATTTTGGTTGAAAGAGAAAAAAATATATAATTTTTATATTAATATAAGTGAATCTCTATTCAATAAATAAATAAATAAATATATATATATATATATATATATTAATGAGAGATGATATAAATTGGGTCGGGTTGAGCGAGGCCTAGTTGGCTTTTGAAAAATTTTACTCAAAATTCAGTTTGGTCCTTTGAATTCATGAAATTCAAAAATTTTAAAAACTATATGTTCAAATCCCTACCATTGAACATGTCCCAGAGTGATGAAGAAATAATATACCATCGAACATGTGCAAGCGTGATGAAGATATAATATAGTTAGTGATGGTTTAATTATTACTAGTCATCCCACACTTCAACGGTCGATTATTGGATGAGCATGTAATAAAATTCGAATTTTCACATTCCAAAATATTTTGTAAAAAAGAAAAACAATTTGGTTTGGCTCCAATCAAAGAAGTACAAGTTTATATGGTTTTACTCTACCAATATTCCCTTTTTGTTTTGAAAAACTTGTCTAATATTCCCTGATGACTTGATCAAGGAATTCGATGCGCACTAAGGTTTAACTAATGCGAATGAGGAAATAAAATATTTTATGAATAGAATTAAAAGTTAAATTTAGTTAATTTATATAATTATTATTAAAATATAATATTTATTAGATATGAAAATCAAAATTTAACACCTGTAATATTTTTTATTCTCAATTTTTTTTTTATCAATAGAAAATAACTAATAAAAAGCAAAAAATTTTACAAGCAAATAAATTATTGCGAACCATATTTTATAAATTAATGTAAATTGTGACATTTGATATCAAAGATCATTGACTCATTTTAGAGTAAAAAAGGATGTCTTATTACTAAAACAGTGAATCTTATTCTAAAATTAATTTTAAAATAAAATCATAATACTCGATAAATAAAAAAGAATAATATCTTATAAGTTATTGAAATCTACGACATGCTTGCATTTCAAATCAAATTTGACTTCAAGGGTATGATATAGCTGTCTCCTATATTCACTTCACTACGGCCGAAAAAAGTGGAACATTTTGACAAACATTGATTCATTTATTCTTTCCCAATTGGATATAATAATTAATGTAGGTGATGTAGTCTTTATTTCCAAATAGAATAATATCATATATAAAAATAAGTAATGTTGGTGATCTAGTCTTTATTTCCAAATAGAATATAGCATACATAAAACTCCAGTCAGCTGAAATGTGCTTCGACTATATAAGGCCTTCGGATCGATGGTTTCAATCGGCAAAGATCGAGCATACCTGCAATAAATCCCCAGAAAATGATGAGTAGCCGAAGCCCAAAAGCAGTAGTTAAAATGGTGAAGGTTATAATCTTAGTGTTGATGATTTCGAGTCCACATCCAACTAATGTAGCATTGGCAATAAGACAATATTTGAAGGATGTGGTGGTGACTAGCAAAGGTCCTGTTCCTCCTTCCCAGCCTTCACACTGCACCAACATTCCAGGGAATAATGGCGAACCGCCTTGTCACTTACTGTAATTGGTATGTTATATATACATTTACTACCAGCCTCCAATTGCTCATTTTTTTTTTTTTGAATTTTTGACAATTGAAAGACAGTGGTGGATTATGATTTTTTTTTTAAAGATATCTATTTATAATATATAAATTATCAACGAATTTATTAATTTTATCGACGAAAAAATATTAAATATTAAAATTTTAAATTTTTTTTTTCATTTTTCAAATTTTGGAGGTATCCATGAATATTTTTAGTTTAAAACATGGATCCGCGTCTGATAAAAGAGTAGAATTTATCACATTATTGGTATTTGTTATAATTCCTTTCAATATTTCGTATTAATTTAGATAACTCACAATACATAAACTAATTACGGGGTATTCAATCAATTGAAAGAAGATATGGACTCCTCTAATTGGCTTCGGAGGAATAAAAAACTTTTGTTTCCTGTCTTCATTTGACCAATTTATGTATAAACGAGGTCAACAGGTAAAGGAGAATATAAGAAAGAGAATTTGTAAGTTCTGAATATTGAATTACAATTTCGCTAGAATTCAGTTTTACAAAAGGTGAATGAACCATTTGGGTTATATAATTATTATTCTCTGAAATGGACAATTATTTTAAATTATTTTTTTAATTTTTGATGAATTTAGAATATAAAAGTTTTCATATATATTTAGTTACTCTTATTATTATATTTTGTTACATTAAATAATGCAAATATAAAATGAACAGGTCTAAAATTTTTATACAAGAAAAGAAAAAAAAATATATTAATTTAATTTTGTCCCATGATTTTGCGTACTTATGAAACATAGTTTGACAATAGAAAAATACTGCAAATTTGACGTTAAATACACTGCTATAATGTATAGGCATTTAGAATAAGAGTGCAATCGATCGAGTTTGAACTGATATAATATTAAGTTTGAGATCGATTTAAAATTCGGTTCGAATTCGATTGAGTTTTATTTTTTTAATTCGAACTCAACTTGAGATAAAAATCGAATTACTCGAACTTATTTGATTAAGCTGGATTAATATGTAAAAATAAACTCGATTTTTATATTCGATAAAAATTTGATTATTTATGTTCGAGCTTGGGTTCAAAATATTTTATTTATTAAAATAATAAAAATATATTTAAATATAAAAGCTCAACTAGACTCGCGAGCTACTCAAATTGGGTATAAGAATACTCGAATTCAGCTCAATCGATGAGTTGAACTACTCGAGTTTAAGCTCGACTCGATAATAATCAAACCGAATTCGAGTTTTATTTGCATCGAACTCCAATAATTTGTAAGTACTAATGTATAATTTATACCCTTAATATAACTTTAATAATAATAATAATAATAACAACAACTTTATACTTGTAAAGTTAAAATATATATATTTATTTTGGCTTTTCAATTAAGCAGTTCAAGAGTATAAATCACTGAAATGAATTGAAAGCAGCATAAATAATTGATTCGTTTTTTTTTTTTTTTGGTAAATCAGAAATTCCTTTAAAAATTTGTATTGAGAATTTGCATTTTGTGACTGCAGGAAAAAATGAAGGGAAGTATCCATAATATTTACTGGCGGGATATTTCTATATATAAAATAAAGCCAGTTTTAGGTTATTTTTGTCTAATGTCACTGTCCGTAATAATATTAATTATACAATGGTATATATGCTCATGTTGAACTGCAAATAATATTGTGATACATGTGAAGCATATATAAATGGAATATGGTTATAATTATATATATATATAATTATTTTAATATTTGCACTTTTTACATGTCCAGAGCTTTATGCTTTATTTTTTTTAGACTGGTACATCTTCTAGAGATGATGGGTGAAACGCGGCGTATTATAGATCGCCAAAGTCAATTGGTACGTATGGAGATAACGGTGGATCAACAATATTTGCACCCCCTACACCTTTGGGAGATAATAATGATGTGTTGGAAGTTTTTATCCCCCTAACACCTCTCCTACTAATAGATTTGATAATTTATATATTTATATTATATAAAATATTGATAATTTATATATTCATATTATTTTTATATAAAAATTGAGCATTACAAAAAAATATAAAATATATTTTTTATATTTTATTAAACCCATATATGATTTTAATAAAATTTTAAATCTTATTATTTTTATGTATTTTTTATATCATTTTTGTATTATATTTTAAATTGTCGGATCTAACTATTAATTTTGGACATTGTATGGGTTTTTTTTTTTTTTTTTTTTTTTTTTCTGGTCGTAGTAGTGCTTCAGCTTCCTCCAATGTGTTGCTTTGCTTGACGTTGCGTTTTATTACTTATCTTGCATTTCCTTTTTGTTGTTTAATTCCTCCCTAGACATTTAGGAGTAGGTCCAATCAACTAAAAACAACTTATAAAAACCTAGGTAAGTGTTCGGTGTTTCAATGTAGGAACATAGTAGAAGCATAACTAATAATAGAAAAAAATGTAATGTGATTGTATTTAAAATTTGATAATGTTATTAATTTTTAGAAGAAAAGAATATATTAGGAGGAAAAAAATGAAATTGAACCGGGATATTTTTAATACTTGAACATTTAAATTGGTGGATTACAATGATAATAACGGCATATCTATTAATTCATTTATAAATTACAAAAAATAATTAAAGTTCTATATTATGTTGTTATGAACTTTTCCTTTTATCATATATTTTGTTCCAATTTTCTTTAACTCTTTCCACAACAGCAAATGTACTTGATTGCCAGTAAATTCAACTACAACTACAAAAGTTACAATACTAAATTCATTTAACAAAATGAGTGTATGAAACATATATTAAAGAAATTGGCAGTTACGAAAATAAGCTAGCAATCATTTTTTGTTTAATTTTTTCACATCAAAAGTTAGAATCTAGATCAATGATTAAAACAAATATGTTTAGAAAAGAAAAATATAACTCCCTTTCTCTTTCTATTATGCATATAATAAAACAGCTTGGAAACTAATACAAATATGCACAAACTTGTGAGCATTTACAACCATTAAAAAGCCAAGAAACATCAGTTGTGTGACTTCTTTAGCTACATTATTAACTTCCCGCAAAAATTTAAGGAAAGTAATAAAACAATAATATTTTTTAATTATATTACTTCTAAATTTTAAAAGCCTAATTAGGCATGTAATAGAATTTATTTCAAGAATTTTAAGATTAGCAATGAGACTCAAGAATCTAAAATGCATGCTTAATAAACATAAAATCTAAACAATTTGGCCATAAAAGTTTCTTCATTAGTTAAACTATTACAAATGTCCAAATTATTGGTAAAGAATGTTCATGAATCTTTTATCATTTCTTTTCTCACATAATATACATATATACATATTTTGAAATTTTTTATTAATGCACTTATCATAGAGTACAAAGAATTATATAAAGTGATAGCAAAGCTATAAAAATATGAAGTCTCAAATCAACTCATATGTAACCATTTATTTTTATGGATGATACCTTTCATTTAAAAGAGACATTTTAAACCTAAAATCCACATCACTTAAAATATAAATTTGGACTTGCGTTAAGAGCACTTGTAAAAGAAACATATGGTTAAGAATCTAGGTTGAAAATGATTTTCAAACCTTAACTACAATGATTTATTCTTAAAAAAAAAATCAAATTTAAGATAAAAAGAGTAAAAAATACAAAAAAAAGTAAAATCTCACCTTAAAAAAATCCATCAAACTCAACCAACAAAAGTACTTCTTTTCTTGTGGTTGTGATTAGAAACACAAAATAATAGTGACTTATTTTAAATTCCTCCAATCAAATATAATGGGATAAAACCATTGAAAAAAAAATTGGGTTGGAACAAAAGGGTGGAGAAAGAAGTATAAAAAGTAATAGAGCAAAGTCAAAAGATAAATGGTCTTAATCCAACAATTAAAATAACAAAAATCTTTTTTACATTCTGTTGTAAGCTAGTTTTCATGGAATTTTAAAATGTTCAATATTATTTCTTTAAACTCATTAATTCATTCAATATGTAATTGCATTTCTATTTGTTATCATTATTCACATATTTTTAAGTACACTTTCAAGGAAGGCTGTTATAACGGGTGAAATATAGTGAAAAAGCAAAGAATTGGAAAACCTTGAAGAAAAAATCAATAAATTTTTAACTATTAAACATCATGTAAAGAATATGTATCTATTGAAATCATGTATTTATGAAGATCAATAGAAGTAATTGAATCAAAGCTGTGAAGATTGTGAAATCCACTTATAGAGAAATGATCAAAACTTAGAAAACCCCCAAAAGATAAAAAAAAATAGAAATTCAAGATTTCACACAAATAATTGAAAGTTAAAAGGGAAAGAAGAAAGGGATAGATAGGAGTAGAGCAAAAGGAATGAACTTTTATCTAAAAGAGACATCTTAAACCAAAAATTCACATCACTTAAAATATAAATTTGAACTTGCATTAAGAGCACTTGCAAAGAAAACATGTAGTTAAGAATTTAGGTTGAAAAGTATTTTCAAACCTTTGCTACAATGATTTATTCTTAAGAAAAGAATACATCAAAATTTATATAAAAAAAGTAAAAAATACAAAAAGAAGAAAATCTCACCTTAAAAAAAATTCATCAAACTCAACTTAATGAACAAAAAGTACTTATTTTCCTGTGGTTGTGATTAGAAACACAAAATAATATGACTTACTTTAAAATCCTCCAATCAAATATATTGGGATAGAACCATTCAACCAAAAATTAAGTTGGAATAAAGAGGTGGAGGAAGAAGTATAAAGAGTAATATAGTAAAATCAAAAAATAAATGACCTTAGTCGAACAATTAAAACATCAAAAATCTTTTTTACATTCTATTGTAAGCTAGTTTTCATGAAACTTTAAAATGTTCAGTATTGTTATTTTAACTCATTAATTCATTCAATATATAATTACATTTTTTATTTGTTATCATTATTTATATATTTTTAAGTGCACTTTCAAGAAAGATTGTTATAATGAGTGAAATATAGTGAAAAAGTAAGAAATTGAAAAACCCTGAAGAACAAATCAATAAATTTTTAGCCACTAAACATCATGTAAAGAATATGTATATATTGAAATAATATATTTATGAAGATATATGAAGATTGCGAATCCACGTATAGATAAATGATTATAAGTTAGAAAACCCCCAAAAAGATTAAAAAAAAATTAGAAATTCAAGATTTTGAACAAATAATTAAAAGTTAAAAGGGCAGGAAGAAAGAGAATGATAGAGGACTTGTCCTCGCTCGATGATGTTCTCCCTATTTTCACCCTAAATTCAATTGCCTTTTCTTCTATTTCTAATGAAAAAAGGGTTTTTTCACTACTAAAACTCTTTGAACAATGAAACATCTTATAGTCAGTATGCTCTTCATTGATCCAAAAAATAAAATTTTGGGGGAAAAGGAAAGAAATTAAAAAAAATAAAAATGGAGGATACAAAGCATCAAAGATAGTATAACATATTCTAAATTAAAAATATCTAAAAAACCCATATTGATTTCTAAAAAATATCTAATAAAATAAATAGAAAAGAAAGCTTATGAATCAAAATTAGTTTTCAAATGAAATATAATAACCACGGGAGTAAAGATGAAAAATTATGAATAACAAAATTTGAAGAATCAGCAAGCCATAGAAGAAAGGGAAGACAGGAAATAAAAAGAAAGAAAAAAATGAAGTGAAATATATTAACAAAGGCGATAGAGTAGGAATTGGCTTCTAGAACTATCTAGATAATATTTTTAAGATTTAGATAAGATGAAGTTGAGTTTTCTCTCTTACTCTCATGTGCTTTCCACTTTTGAATAGATATCCAAAATTTTTCAATGTCCCATTACAGTTATCTTTAGAGTGAAAAATATAAATGTATTATTGAAAAAGTAAAAAATTTCTTTTATATCCTAAAATGGACAAGTTGCATTGATAAAGAGCTGTAGATGAAAGTTAAACAGCCTACAACTTCCAAACTGATAGCTTTTCTTTTCGTTTTTTTTTTTTTTTTTTAAATTTATGGTGAAGTCAAAATAGAGCAAAATTTTTAATTTATTATTGAAATAAGAGTTGCAAAATGTAATAAACTAAAAGCACCTTAAAGTTGAAACACCAAGTACCGATATGGTGGAGACAATCCCTACCGTCCCGTGCATATCAAGCCTTTTTTCCTTTTTTCCTTACAAGTTATTTTAGAATTATTCAAAAAATATCTACCTGTATATTACTTCTTCCAACTTGAAATTTCAAAGATATCAAAATCAACTATAAACTTTGAAGAAATGGTTTTTTTTAAAGATTTAAAATTTTTGTTTACATGTATATACTTATATATTCTTGGGTCATGACTCACTGATTTTAAAATTGAAAAGATTTTTTAAATAAAGTTATAAAATTTCAAGTTATCTTCTACTATTATATAAGAAATTATTAAAATTGTTTATATTATCATCTCTAAATTGTGTCCAAGATAATCCAATAGCTAGAGTTTAAGTTTTCAATTTGAAGGTATTTTTGACTAAAAAAACTTGGAGGTATTGAGTTTTAATAACTTAAAAGAGTGATGTTTAAGAAATATGAGAGGATTATCAATCATGATATGAACCACTCTTTTAGAGGGTTTATATATGTAGCATAATTATAAATAATTAAAATTATTAATAATAACCAAATAAACCTCTGAATTTTATTAAAAAATAAAAGCAAATAATTGATCTTTTATTATATGAAATTAAGGTTATAAACTTTTATTTAATTATACATGTTAAACCTTGAAAATGAATGACTAAAATTCAGTTGCCAAAAATTTTAAAATAGCATTCCCTTAAATATTTATCATCTTGCTCATTCCAAATAAATCTAATTAAGCATTTTTATAAGTTAAATCATCCCACTAAGAAGATTTTAACAAAAAATTGGATATTTTATAACTTGAAATTTCTGATTATAATAAAATAAAAGTTTATGACCTTAATTTCATGCAATAAAAATTGAAAACTTATTTTTATTTTTGAGTAAAATTTGAGAGCTTATTTGGATATTACTTTAATTTCAAGATAATATTTTGGGAAAAGGAATTTATAAAACTTGATATATATTTTCAATCAAATATATGATTATTTAAGTGATTTTATAAGAAATAAAAAAAATAAAAAACTCTTTTTCTAAAAAAAATAAAAGATACAATCAAGATTCCAAATTGATGAAAACCTTAACTATTAGTTTAGTTGAAAGGAATTTATACTTAATGGCACAATTTAGAGTAAATTACTCTTTTATCATTTAGCTTTTGTGAAATTTCTTGTTTTAGTCCTCCAAATATGGAAAATAACATTTTGATCATTTCTAACATGAATATGTCAGTTGTCCAAAGTACATATGATGATATGGAATGTTAAGTAAAATGTAGTTATCTTTAAATGATTGAGTGATCAAAACAATAACACTTTAATGAACAAAATATGATTTTTTTAAAGTTAAATGACTAAACAAAAACTTTTGAGAAGTTAAAGTGATTAAATTGGAATTTAGCCTTTTTATTTGTTGCATTATTTTTCTTCCCAATGGATTCTTGTTGTGACTTCGTTCTACTATACTGGTTCTTTTTTTTTTTTTTTTTTTCATATTTTAGTTTTTTTTTTTTAATACATAATTACTTCTCACCTGGCTTTCAAGTAATTGGAATTTGGGATCAACTTTGGATAAAATTTTATAGCCCTAGCCCTAATAAGTATAAAAATTTTAATCAACCTTCAGTATATAAAAACCTCTTATATAAATTATTAATGAACGTTGCGATCTCTTTAAGTAGATGATCTGTAAATTAAATGTAAGTCTTCTCTAAAATTTGTGATTTGCTATGATCTTGAAATGAAAAAACCTCCTCTCACCTTAAAATTTCTTGTATAAAAAAATTTATTAATGCAAAAAAAATGGGTTAATGAATTTTGATAGGTTTTTTTTTTTTTTTTGTTAAAATTTTTATTTAGAACCCAGATTCATTCTTGAGGCTGGGGAATGATTTCTTGGTAAACAAGTATTCAGCTCTCTTTCTATAATACCTCTAATCCTACCCAAACTTGAAATCCTACATGCAAACGAAAAATAATTTCGAGTATTATAAATAGGAAAATTTACATATTAGCTCCTCCATTGAGTTTCCTTCTCTCTGCTTCTTTGTTTCCTCTCTTGTTTTTCTTGTTTATCTTGTTTCTTGTTCTGTGAGTACTTCCATGGAAAACTGTGCTGATCCTGAAAGCCCCAACACAAGGGGTACCATGGATTCTACTTCTCTTGAAACCCTTCAGTTTTCTTTTGGGAATCTTCATTCAAAGAATGGCAAGTTCGAGATTGATAATGGCTCGGCTACCATTCCTCAGGGCAACAGGGTTTCTTCATCTTTGCCTTTGAATGGTTCTTTGACAGGCGTCTTGCCTGGTTCTGGATTGAGCAACCATATGAACCTGAATGGTGTGGATTATCAAATCCATGGTTTTGCTGAAAACCTGGCTGCAAAAACATTGAATGCGGTGAATGGTTTTGGAGCACCATACTTGTATAATCTGGCATCACAGAGACAGAAAGATTCCATGTTCAATAATGTCAACTTGTTCGATGGTATTTCTAATGGAAACTCTGGCCTTCCTTCTCATCCTGAAGCAATTTCCGCAGCAGGAAATCTTTTGGGCAATGGTTTCAACATTAGTACAGCGAATTCGAGTGCTGTCTGGAATCAAAAGAAGATCAATGGCATTGTGCCAGGTAATTGGATTATTACTCTGGCCATGAGTGAATATGGCTCAAAAAAATTGCAGGATCTGTTGTTGAAGGATCCGAGAATTAAAAGCCTGATATTTGAAGGGGTTATTGAGTACATATTCCAGTTGATGACCAACCAATATGGACGCTATCTATTTAAGAAGCTGATTGAGTTAGAAGACGAAAGTCAGCTGCGGATGATTATGGAGAAATTAACATTCTCTTGTGGATACATCTTTCATGCATCAATCGATAGATATGGCAGTTATTCAATTAAGAAGCTGATCAAAGTGCTTGAGAAGTCACCATTGGTTACTGAGGTTGTGAAAGCTTTGTGCAACAAATTCTGGGAACTGATGGTCAATCTAACAGGACAATACGTGATACTGGAGTGTCTAGACGTTGTTGATTCTCAGAAGAATGACTTGCTCTACATTGAAGCCATTGATAAATGTCTCAAACTAGCCACACATGAGAGAGGATGTGTATCCTTGAACAGTTTCATCTCCCGAATCAAAGGTCCTCGAAGAGATCAACTCCTCAACTTGATCTGTGATCATGTGGTGTACCTCGCACAAGATCCTGCAGGCAACTTTGTTGTGCAATGCGTCCTGGGACTCCAAAATCCTGCCATCATCGACAAAATCTGCTCAAAACTGAAAGGTTATTATGCAAAACTATCCATGCAGAAAGGAGGAAGTCATGTAGTGGAGAAGTGCTTGAGATCATCAGGGATGGATCATGTGGTACACGAATTTCTTCAGAGCAATCAACTTTTTCAAGTTGCCAAAGATCGATATGGAAACTATGTTCTCCAAACTGCTTTAAGAGAGACAAAGAAAAGGGGTAGTCCAGTTTATGAAAGTCTAGTTGTGAAACTTCAGCAACATCTGAACTCTCTGCAACATGGGTATGGAAGAAATATCCTCCCATTGATGACAGCCGCAGTCCAGTTCAACAAAGCGTGATCGATCCCCATCTTAACTTCTTCTTTTCATGCCAAGTAAATTGCATACAATATGTTATATGTTCAATGTTTCTTGGTGTTTCTGTTTCTGTTTTTTTTTTTTTTTTGGTGGATTTTAGCATGGTGAAGGCTAGGATTATAGTAAATTCTGTGTTAAAGCGGTTTAAGTTTTGAGTGTAGCATTAACTGTTAGCCATTTAGTCCCTGGTTTTGACTGGTTTTGTTGTCAAACGCAATGAAATTTCCATATAAAGGTTTAATGAATTAGGTTACCATATAATCTATTTTGTTTTGTGTACGATTTTCTTGATTAAATTCTCCAAATTTTTGTGAAAAAAAAAGCCAAATAGATGTATTAATCCAAAAATAAAAGGGGTCATATATGTTGGATGAGATGCCAAATGTGTACAGGAAACTACGAATGATTCTTATTTTCCTACCAAACTAGGAAAGAGTTTAAGTCAGGAATCCTCGCTATCCTTTTCCTTTGACTTTTCTTGTTTTATTTTTTCCTTCGGTAGTTTTAAATAGATATGACAAATTATGCATAAATCCATAATGAAAATATAAAAATTATCATGTTAAATTTACGTTAATACGTCAAATATAATATATATTTTTTATTTTTATCAAACACTTATTTTTTTTTTAAATTTCAAATTTCAAATTTTATTATTTTTATACATTTTTTCGTACCATATTATTATATAATATTTAAAATTGTCAAATGTAGTTTTAGGAATAGGAAAAACTAGAATGCTTCCTAAAACTAAATCTTTGGGAAGTTCAAGTCAATACTCTTTTGTCACTCATGTAATTTGGTTCTGGAAACTATCTTTTGGAATAAAGGCCTAGTAGTGTAGGACCAAAGCGAGTGCAACTCTTTTGAGATTTAAGTTACATTCTGTTATTGGAAGGCAGCAAACTGAGCAATTAACCAAATTGTCCACTAATATATCCTGCAGCTGCACTATTGCAACTTGCAAGCTTTCCCTCTTCCCAATTCCATTTCAATTAGAAAATGGAATCAATTTTGAAACCTAATCGACTCAGCAATTGACCAAAGTTTAAATCTTGACAATCTCGAAGACTAAAAAAAAATTCTAGATAGGCCAAACAACAAACATATATTTAGATGCATTATACAATGAAACAAATATATCTGATTCTGATAATTTGGAAGCCATGCCATTGATTAACTGCTGTTGTTTGGCTGGAAAAAAGTTGTATGAAAAAACCGCACGCTGATAGGTGTTTTGGTCCATGACTCCATGGATCTTCCCCGTGAGCAGGTCTTAATAATCTATTTACAGAAAACTATTTATATTATCTATGAGACCGTATAACATTTTTACTTCTATTATTATCAAAGAAACCCAGGATTTTATAATAGCTGCCTTATGCCAGTGAAGCAACCGTCCTTTTCATCAATATTCGGAGATCCATCAATCATCATTCTCATTTATATAAGTAATCCTTCCAATATCAATTGGAAAACCACATATGACTATTCCTAGACCTGATAATCTTATAAATGACATGTTAGCACAACTCAAATACATGAATTGTCAAGTCTAATCATTCCCCACTGAACAACAGAGGACACAGATTGATGCACAGCATACATAAGCAAAAATCAAGGAGGTTCCACCGGAAACAATTTATCAAAAATCAGTTCCATAGATTATTAGGTACAAAAGCCTATGATTCCAGAAAGCAGCGAAAGAGAAAGACGAAGAAAATGAAACGAAAACAGAAGTCATAAACTAATAGCATTGTATAATGTCTACTATTTATACCAGCTACCTCAAAAAATAAAACTCATGGTAGCGTGCAAGGGTTTATATGTAATATACGAAATAGTGCATGATTCCTTAAAAAATTTTGAAGTATTCTCTAACTACCTACACTTTGACAGAAACATTCTTGTGAGAACCATTCCTATCATTAAAAAAATTACAAGCATTGCCTTGGCTCAAGAATCCATGTCAAATATTTACCTCAACATTTGGCAGTAGTTTGCTCTGCTTTGGACCGGTCAACATCGGTTGACATCCAAGTTGCAACACCAGAAATCGAGATATTTCAAGTTAAAATGATATGTCAAAACCTGTAGCTATTGTAGGCAACCCAACCCGTTCTCGACGGTTTCGATTTGATTTAATTCTATAAGATCGATGATTTTTTTCGAAAATTGAGTTTCGAATTGGGTCGAGTTGAGTAACGCTAAGAAAATATCAGGTTCAAGTTGGGTTTGGGTTTTAGAGAAACTCAACTCGACTCGACCTAATATTATATGAAAATAATTTTTAAATTAATTTTTTATTTATATATATTTATATAATTATATATTTAAATATTTATATTTAAAAAATAATATTTTATATTTTAAAAAATAATATTTTATTAATTTTGAATCGGATCGCATCAAATATGGTTTATATAATTATCGGGTTCGGGTATTAAAAAAATAAAAAAATTCGAGTCGGGTCAAGTTCGGGTTTGACCGGTGTAAAATCGGGTTGAGTTCGAAGTGAGTAAAAACTCGCCCCAACCCGACCTGTTGCCATCCCTACCTGTAGCATACATGTAATGACCATATTATTCTCAACTGAACTCGCTACGATAGCATAGATTACGTTAGTATAGTTAATACAGTCTACTTTTCAACTACGGTCTAATTGAAAATAATAATTATTACAAAGTCCTATTACCCCAAGCTAAAGAGATCATTCACATTGATACCGAATAAAAAAAAAAGAACAGGCCCTAACAAAACAAAAAGGAAGAACGTTATCATTCATCATTGATGATCAAGCACACATAACAAAGGCTAAAAGGTGTAGAATACACATAGCCACAGGTAAATTGTTAAATTCATGGTAGCAATCTCACTTATCTGTCGTTTTTTATTCTACCCCAACCTCCTAAGCTTTGCCATCTATCACCTCAATTTTTAGAAGGTTTTAGAAAATCACCTCGCCATTCTAAGCAAATAAAATAATTGAGTTCCTAATTTAGCTAGTCACTACATTAAAAAAGCCAGGTTAAAAGATTTCACTTAACATGGCTAAGCAATACTTCACTAAAAAAAGCCACATCATTAGGAGGTGTCCTACATGGATTTTATCACTTCTAAATCCAGGGAGGGAGGGACAGATGATTCAATGGGCGACATCACAATTCAATAGTCTATTTACGATAAGCACTACAAGAAAATAAAAGATTAGTGGCAGTTTTGTAGCGGCATTTCACTTACAAACGCTGCTAGCTTCTATATTTTTATAAAACTTAAAGCGTTTATTATTAAAACGTCACTAAATATTCAAATAGCGGTGTTGTTACTTATAAACGCCACCCAAGACTTGATATTAGTGGCGTTTCTCGACTAAAATGCATTGAATAATCATGCCTTAAAAATTTAAATGAATAATAAAAGTGTTTTTAACAGAAAGTGCCTGGAATAATCCCGTTAAAAAAATTGATAGGAAATTATTGAAGGTATTTTTGGTAGACAACACCTTCAATAATCCCCTTATAAAAAAATGTATGCGATTATTAAAGACGTTTTTTTATAAGAAACGCCTTTAATAATTCCACCAAAAAATTTCATAGGCTTATTGAAGGTATTTTTGGTCAAAAATACCTTCAATAAATATCATATCAAAATTTTAGGATCGTACAGATATTAACCATAAGGTAGTAGGTTCGATCCCTCCCTTTAGTAAAAGGATATTAGAAAAGATGATTGATACATACAGGGATTGGCATGAGAAGTTACATTTTTCCTTACTTGCTTATAGAACATCAGTTTGAACTTCCATAAAGGTTACCTCATTTTCACTAGTGTATGGAATGAATGCAGTGTTGCCAATCAAGATAAAAATTCTTTCTCTGAGAGTTTTGATGAAAGTAAAATTAAATGAGGTAGATTGGATTTAGGTTGCTTTAAACAACTAAATCTTATTAAAGAATAGCGGCTTTTGGCACTTTGTCATAAGCAGATGTATCAAAAGAGGAGATGCAACCCCCAATGCTTTTCATGAAGGTGAACTATTTTTGAAGAGGATCCTTCTAAGTCAATATGACAATAAGGGAAAATGGTACCTAATTAGGAAGGTCCATACATGGTAAATAAAGAATTCTCCGACGTAACCCTGATCTTTATAAAAATAGATAGTGATAAATTACCAAATCTTGTAAACTTTAATGCTGCAAAGAAATATTTTGCTTGAAGTGACAACAAAAAAGAAAAAAAAAAAATGAACAAGAAAAAGAAAAAAGAGGAAAAAGAGAAAAAATAAAAATGAAGATTATAACCAAAAACCCAAAAATGGGTAGTCTGAATTAAAAGGGAGTCGTTTAAGCTAAAAACATGAAAAAGAAGCTTAAATAAAGGTATAGCTAGGAGAAAGTCTTTCAAGTGGGAAATGAACAAAATAGCACAAAGGCCAGCGAATCAATGTCAGAGCTCAGGGAAATAACTTTCAAGGTAGATTTCCATCAAGTGAAAGTTATGGGGCAAAGGTTTAGTTCCATGAGATCAAATGTATCAAGATCACAAATGTAATCAGTTCTTTGGAAAAGATAGACTAATTTGATTAAAGGCATTCAAATGTTCATTATTTAAGGAATTGATATTTGATTTCTTTGATTTTTTTGAATTACCTTTTCTTTGTGTTTTAAAAACTTATCTTTTTCTAAATAGAAATAAATACCCCATTATTAATCGAACCTCATATTCAACTTTTACCATTGAATCATTACATTTGTCATTTGAAATCATGATAATGACCCATAGTGTCATAATAGATTGATGTATTGCTCTAAAATAAAAGAAAATTTGTTTTAAAAAAAATTATTTTTCAGAAAAGAAGGTATAAAGATGAAAGAAAATAATAATAGAAATAAAAAAACAAAAGAAAGTTAATGGATTGTTAGAAAGAGATTTAAAAACTAAAAAAAGGTTTTTGGGTAGATAAAAGTCATAATAAAGTTTCTCAATTGTCCAAAATTTCAAAAGAAAAAAGAAAGAAAGAAAAGCAAATGGATATAAAAGAAGAACTCAAAAAGATGGGAATATTGGAAGTGGCTTTTAGAGTTTGAATAATCCGAAAAAATCCAAAAAATTGTATTAACATGATTTAAAAGCGAATGGTATAAATCATTGTTTGCATTATTACTATTCAATTCATTACAATCATTGCATGTATTGCATACATTTTTACGATAAATCATATTGAAGGTCTTTTTATGATGAGATGTTAAATGGACCTATGATGTTTTCTTCAAAGTAAGAATGATGTTTGAATTAAAAAAATTCACCTTGACAGTTACTCCAGGCATAGTCCTCAAAATCATGACTATTAATTTATAAAGCACCTGGTCATTTAATCTTCGGTTTATAGTTTAGTCCTAGTTATTTTAATTTTTTGACTTGCAGTTCTGTTTTAATCATTTTAATTTTCTAACTTGTGGTTCAATCATGGTCATTTTAATTTTTTTAACTTAAAATTCAATCCTGATCATTTTTTTCCCCTTATAGTTCAGTTTTGGCCATTTTATTTTTTGGCTTGCAGTTCAATATCAGTCATATTAATTTTTTGACTTATAGTTTAATCCTGGTTACTTTGTTTTTCAACTTGGAATTTAGTTTCAATCATTTTTATTTTTTGACTTACAATTCAATCTAGGTTGTTTTTATTTTTGGACTTACAGGTTGGTCTTGATCATTTTAATTTTTTGACTTACGATTTTATCCCGATCATTTTATTTTTGGACTTACAATACAGTTCCAGTCACTTTATTTTTTTACTTGCAATTCAATCATTTCATTTTTGAAATTGCAGTTCAATCCCCATCATTTTAATTTTGTGATATAGCCCCGATAATTTTATTTTTTCACTTGCAGTTCAGTTACAATCATTTCAGTTTTTAACTTATGATTCAATCCTGATCATTTTGCAGTTCAATCTCAATCATTTTTATTTTCTAACTTATAGTTTATCTTTGTTATTTTATTTTTTGACTTGCGGTTCAGTCCCGATTACCTCATTTTTTTACTTACAGTGCAATTTCGATCACCTTATTTTTTACTTGCAGTTTATTTTTGGTCATTTTGTTTTTCAACTTGAGATTCAGTCCTGGTCATTTTAATTTTTTGACTTTGGTTTAAACTCAATCATTTTATTTCTTGACTTGTGATTCAGTTCCAATCACTTCATTTTTCAACTTACAGTTTAGTCTAAGTTATTCATTTTTTGGCTTAAGGTTTAACCTCAGTAATTTATTTTCCAACATGTGGTTTAATCCATATGCCTCTAACAAAAGAAGAAAAAAAGAAAAAAAAAATCTTTCAATCCTTATTCTCGACCAAAATTATTGTCTTTATCTTTGAATTATTCTTGACTCTAAAAAATATGTAAAGAGGGTAGTTGTAGACATCTAATTTTATCTGAGCATGTTCTAGTCAATTGTGATGCTTTAAAATTGGAACCTAATTCATATCCATTATTCTTTTAGGATTTACGAATATTGAAAATTGAATTTTGAGCTAAAATAACCAAAATGTCATGTGATTAAACTTAGTAAAACTTGGATCAACTTTTAGAATTCATGATTGAATAAGACTTTTAAGGCTTAGGGCTAATAAAATTACTATTTAGACTCCCCAAAATTTTATTGTACGTCAAAAGACCCTTTAAGGGCATTTTTCGTCATTTGTCTTTTTTGGAGTTTATTTTTCTGAAAAATTCCATACTACATTTAAATATTATTCTATAAATTTTGATACATTAAAAATATTGATTACACCTCAAAATGGTGAAATTACTAAAATGCTCGATGGGGCATTTTCGTAATCTAACCTTTTGGGTTTGTTTTTTTGTCAAACATTCATGATCATGTTTAAATATTATTTCATAAATTTTGATGCATAAAAATCTTAATTGCATCTCAAAAGCAGTGAAATTACCAAAATACCTTTTAGAGACATTTTTGTAATTTGGTCTTTTCGAGATTTTTTTTAATGAAAAGCTCTAGATAATAATTAAATATTATTTTATTAATTTTGGTCCATTAAAATCATGAAAATAAATATTGGATCATAAGATTCTAGAGCTAATAGGGGTAAAATTATCATTTCACATGTCATTGCCACACATAAAGGTAAGAGAATGTGTAAGAAATTATTTGAACCCTTAGATCTTAGAGTACCATAATCCAATGGTTCACATTTTGAGCTTGACCACCAAGTTTTATTAAAAAAAAAAAAAAAGATAAATGATCTTGCACCCTTTGATGTTATCCAATCCAAAGGCCATTAGGGAAGGATTCATTTTGGCTTTAAATGAGAATCAAGGTAGTAGTTGGAAAAGGCAACAAAAGAGAGGTGGCAATTACCCAAAAAAAAGAGTGAAAAGCACCAATAATTGTAAAAGCTTAGAAAGGTAGTTTTCTTTCTCTCATTCATGCTTACATGCTTTTTTCATTCTCATAACATATAGTCCTTTTTTATTTTGATTTTTTTAGAGGTGAAACAACCTTTTCCATGGTTGATCTTCCCACACAAACTCTTTTGTTTTATCATCTCATCACACCAATTTAATGGAAATGATGTAGATGGGAAATGGATAAAACTATGAATACCATGAAACCCATGGCATATGGGCATTATGCTAAGGCCAAGAATTTGTTTTGTCTCTTTTATGATTATGATTGTTCCCTTTATGTGTTTTGTTGAGTTTTTGGTGGTGAAATTTTATTGTTATGTGTTTTCTTGTTTTACAAGTTGTTTAGTGCATGTTTGGTAAAATAAAAATAGTTTCATTTAATTTTCTATTAAAAAAAAAAAGCTTACTAAGTGCTTGACAAATGTTTTTTGGTAATAAAAGGTGGATTGCTAATTTATTTTTCTAAGTTCTTGATGTTTTGATGAATGGTTGGTTTCTTTGGTGGGAAAAGTTTACAAGATTCATGAAGATAGCTTTGTGAAAGCTTTTGGCCTAAGTAGCTCCACGCTTGGCCGAGAACTTTCCATCCCCTCATTTGGTCTAATGCTTTGTTTTCAAACTAGATTTTAGTGATTAGTTACGTTTATTAGGTGTTTGAATGAAATTTTCAAAGTTAGAAAGTTATTATTTTTTATGTTATTTAGGTGTTTATTGAAATAAAAGTGCAAAATTTCATGACTTTCTCAAGTGTTTGTGAAATTTTCTTAGTTATTTAACTACATGGTAGTTGAATTTCATGCATCATTTGCATTTTAGCATGATATCATGTTTAGAGTTTAGTTGTTATGCACATTGCAATGCATAATTTACATAAACATTAAAACTCTAAACAAGTTTAAAACCATAATTTTCTTTTGTTTTGTTTTGAAAGTTTGCCTAGATATTAAGGATTTTTAGAAAGGTTCACAAAAATTATAGTAAACCCTAATGCCAAAATTAAACCCTAAACCTTACAGTCAAACCCCACAATAAAAAATTAACCACTAAATCCTAAAGTCAGAACCTAAACTCTAACTTTAGCTGAAAACCTAAACAAACCTTAAAAGCTAACCTTAACCCTAAACCCCAAAACTTAACTTAAAACCTTATATTAACCTTAAATCGCAAAAATTAACCCCAAAACCAAACCCTAAAGTCAAACCATAAAGTCAAACTCGAAACCCAAAGTCAAATGCTTAAACCCCAAAGTCTAACATTAAACCCCAATGTCAAACCCCTAAACCTAACCCTAACCTAAACCCTAAATCTCATCAAGATTCTAACCCTAAACGAAGCCCTAAACCTAAATCTAAATCAAACCCTAAACATTGCCTTAAACCTTAAACGATACCTTAAATCTAGCCTCTAAACTTAAATCTGACCAAGCTCTAAATCCAAGTCCAAACCTTGAAACCAATCAAATCCCAAAAACTTTGAACTCATTTCAACATCTAAAGCCTTCCTAAAATCTAAAGGATTTATATGAAAATCGTATAAGAAATAATATGTTCCTAAAGGCTGTCTAGATTATGAGGTACTTAGGAAATTTTCTTTCATTAAGTTTTTCATGTGATTCTTAATCAAATAATAATAACAATAGGTCAAACAAAATAAAAGAAATAAAAATAGGATCTTAGATACAAATAGTTGTACTTAAACACTCCTTAAATGTTGAAAAGTACAGGTAATTTTTTTATATTTAAGAACCCAATTTAAAATTTTATCTCATCATTATGCATGATATTCATTTGCATATTTTCAAGAATTTTATTTGCATTATCTCCCATGCATATGTCCTTTAATTATTATTATTTATTTTGTTAATTATAGTATTATCATTTTTTTGTATAAAATATTTTTAATAGAAAAGGTTCTTAAAAAATTACGGATTTTGAAATAAAACAAAAATAGCATTACAAAAGAAATAATTATTGGTACTCTACCTATAGGTTGAAGAGTCACCGATAATTATCATCTGCAAATAATATTATTTTCATTTTAAAAGAATGTCATGATAGATCTTAGGCGAAAAGAGTTATTTATAAATTTTATCTAGTTATTGGAGAATTTTAAGGTAATTTTTTAACCTAAAGATTTTCACAATATTCCTAAATAAGGTTTTTTTTAAAAAAAAATAAAATTGATTCTTTCCAAAAAAAAAAGTGAAGGAAATTATTATTAAACATCAAATTGAAACTATTTTTATCCAATACCAAAAGATAACACATAATTAATTGGTACATTGGCATTGTAGGGATATTAATCTTTTCCCATACATAACTATACTCCCGAAACCAACTCTATTTTCAAGACCAAAATATCTTTTTGATAACCCTTAAATTCAATTTTGGATTTATTAAAAATATAAACTTTTTGAGTAATTAATCACACCTAATAAAAAATATTTGTGACGACTTCATATTTTTTAATTTATAAAATTTTGCATCATGCGGTCGGACTCATGAACCCATACATTACAATAGCTAGAGATCAATTTTTTAAGTTAGCCATGGTCTATGGTACACACTTCTTCTACTAAAATATAAATTTTTTAAATGATCAATCACACCTAATAAAAAATATTTGTGACGACTTCATATTTTTTAATTTATAAAATTTTGCATATGGGGTCGGACTCATGAACCCATACATTACAATAGCTAGAGATCAATTTTTTAAGTTAGCCATGGTCTATGGTACACACTTCTTCCACTATGATATATATATATATATTTATATATGTACACACAATAAATGTAAAAATTATATATGTTTTTAACTTTTGAATTAAAATGATTAAGTGTAAGTGTAATAAATTTAATTTCCATTAAAAGATAAAAATGTGTAACTTTTACACCAATATAAATAAATACCTAGTCATATATATATATATATATATATATATACACATACATTGATAGTGGTTAATTAGAGTTGATAAGGGTTGGGTCGGGTTGAGTGAGACTTGGTTGGCTCTTGAAAAAGTGTATTCAAAATCCAGTTAGGTACATACTTTAAATTCAAGAAATTCAAAATTTTTTTAAAATATTAAATTTTAAATTTTTAAAATTTTAAATATATTTTATAATTAAAATTTAAAAAATATTAATTTAATAATATCCCGAGTAAGGTTCAAAGTTAAAAAACTATGTTCAATTCCCAATCGTTGAACATGTGTAACCATGACGAAGATATAATATAATAAGTGATGATTTAATTGTAATTAGTCATCCCACACTTCAATAGTCAATTATTGGAAGAGCATATAATAAAATCCGAATTCTCACATTCCACAATATTTTGTTAAAAAAAAAGTACAATTTGTTGTGGTTCCAATCAAAGGACAAGTTTTATCTGGTTTTACCCTACCAATATTCCCTTCTTGTTTTGAAAAACTTTTACTAATATTCCCAGATGACTTGGTCAAAGAATTTGATGCCGCACTTAATTGAACATAATGCGAATAAGTAAATAAAATATTTTACTAACAGAATTTAGAATTTGACTTAATTAATTAATATAATTATTTTAAAGAAATGATATTTATTAAATATAAAATTTAAACATCAGTACTTCCAATTCTTTTTTTATTCTCAAATTGATGCTTATTTGGTGAAAAAGAGAAATATTTTACAAATAAAAAAGAACTAACGAAAAGTCAAAAAAAAATTATGATATATCTTTTATAAAATAAAACTGTAAAGTATAATAACTTGAAATAAATAATATTTTATAAGTTAAAGTGATCTGTGACTTTTATTATTAGATCTAACTCTTAGATATTAATGATGTGCTACCAAAAATGTGAACTCTCATTGAAATGAAGGAGGATATCATGATCTTAAAAGCATGAATTTCACATCAATTGTATTCTAAAATTGATTTTAAAATATAAATATTTATATTACTTTCAACTTTTAAAATGCCTCTTACAAGATAAAATCATAAAATTCAATGAACCCAAGCATACTATTAGATTACAAATTGTTGTGAACTGTGACACACTAGCAGTGCGAATCAAGTGTGATGTCAAGGCATGACATAGCTGTCTCTTATATTCACTTCACTATATATCCATGCATGGCCGGGAAAAGTGGAACATTTTGACAAACATTGTTTCATTTATTCTTTCCTCTCCCAATTGGATATAATAATTAATGTTGGTGATCTAGTCTTTATTTCCAAATAGAATATAGCATATATAAAATTCCAGTGCGCTCAAATGTGCTTCCACCAAGATTTTCTATATAAGGCCCATCGGATCGATGGTTTTAATCAGCATATATAGAAAGAGCATACCAGCAATAAATTTACAGAAAATGATGAGCAGCGGAAGCCGGAAAGCAGTAGTTAAAATGGTGAAGGCTATGATCTTAGTGTTGATGATTTTGAGTCCAAATCCAACTAACGTAACATTGGCAATAAGAGAATATTCGCAGGATGTGGTGGTGCCTAGCAGAGGTCTTGTTCCTCCTATCCATCCTTCACACTGCACCTACATTCCAGGGAAAAATGCCGGACCGCCTTGTCACCATAATATTGTAATTGGTATGTTATATATACATATACTACCAGTCTCAAATTGCTCAAATTTTTTTTTTTTTTTAATTTTAACAACTGAAAGATAATGGTGGATCTATGATTTTTTTTTTTTGAAGGTATACATTTATAATATATAAATATATATAATATATATATTATCAATAGATTTATCAACTTTATTGACAAAAAAACATTTTAAAAAAATTTTCTTCAAATTTTTTATTTTTTCAATTTTTGAGAGTATTCATGAATATCTTACTTCAAAGCATGGATCCTCCTCTGTTAAAAGAGTAGAATTTATCACATTATTGGTATTTGCTATAATTCCTTTCAATATTTCTTATTAATTTATATAACTCACAATACATAAACTAATTATGGGGTATTCCATCAATTGAAAGAAGATAAGGACGGTTTTAATTGGCTTCTGAGGAAAAAAAAAAAAAAAACTTTTGTTTCCTTTCTTCATTTGACTAATTTATTTGTTTACTTTTGGTTTGGCCAAACAAGGACAATAGGTCTAAGCCTCTAGGGGAATATTGAAAAGAGAATTTGTCAGTGTTGGAGATGAAATTTTAATTTTGTTGGAATTCAGTTTTAATGAAGATGAATGAATCATTTGGACTATATAATCATTAATATTCTCCCAAATAGATAATTATTTCAAACTTTTTCTTTTAATTTTTGATGAATTTAGAATACAAAAGCTTTTATATATATTTAGTTACTCTAGTACCTTCTTTTTTTTACATTAATTAATAGTGCAAATGTAAAATGAACAGGTCTAAAATGTTTTATACCAAGAAAAGAAAAAAATACATATATATAGATACATATATAGTAGTTTAATTTTGTCCCATGATTTTGCCTCCTTATGAAACATAGTCCGACAATATATAGAAAAATAGACTTAAATACACTGCTACAGTGTATAGGCATTTATCCTCAATAATAATAATAATAATAATAATAATAATAATAAACTTGTAAAGTTAAAAGAAAAACTTATTTGGACTTTTCACTTAAGCAGTTTAAGAGTAAAAATACTGAAATGAATTGAAAACAGCATAAATAATTATTATTATTATTTTTTTTTGGTAAATCAGAAGTTCCTTTAAAAATTTGCATTCAGAATTTGCATTTTGTGGATGCAGGCAACAACGAAGGGAAGAATCCATAATATTTACTGGCGGAATACTTCTATATATAAAATAAAGCCAGTTTTAGGTTATTTTTGTCTAATGTCACTGTCTGTAATAATATTAATTATAAGTGGTATATATGCTCATGTCGAACTGCAAATAATATTGTAACACATGTGAAGCTTATATATATGGAATATGGTTATAATTTTATATATAATTATTTTAATATTTTCACTTGTTACAAATCTACAGCTTTATGCTTTACTCTTTAAGACTGGTCGTTGATTCACGTAATAAATACATTTCTGTTATAACTATTGTAATTTATTCGAAATTCATTAATGATATTAGTTAATTATCTAAAATACTTATCCAATAAACATTCAATTAAAAAAATTTAAAATTTAATTCAATTGATATATACAATTATTTTTAACAGGTTATATTCAAAAAATTTAAATACAAATTTTAACAATTACAATTCTTTCCTTTATCTCAAGTTACATCTTTTTTGCACCAAAATAAAAAAATACTAGATTAAAACTTCAAATTCAACCCAATTACATTTGAAAATATAATTTAACAAGATACAATCTAATATGATAAATGTATACAAAAATAAAGTAAACTCTTCACTTTTTACAAAATAAACTTGTTATAATGGTTTTGAAGGTCGCTAGATAATATGAAAACAAAAAAGAGTTATCGCCAATTTTTTTTGCACCGTGTGATAGGCCACCTATTAAAACTTACATTTTTAATAAAAAATTTAAAATTAACTAAAACTTTATCAAAAAAATAACTTTTTTATCTACGAAACAATTTAGATTCGAGAGTCAGTTATATGTGAGGAAGAATTAGCATCCCCTAATACTCGTTAAAAATAGTATCAATTAATTATGTATTATCTTTCAATTTTGACAAAAAAAGTCTTAATTTTGGTATTTTAAATTTAATTTTTTTAATTTTCTTTAAAAATATATATTTTTTTATTTTTTTTAGTATGCTTGAAAAATAAATAAGAACCTTACATATTCAAAAGTCCCTAAAAATATTTCAATGCTCTGGCAATATTAAAAGGAACCATCTCACCTAAAGAATCCTTAAAAATCACTACTCGAAATTATCAAAAATCTTATTCTTGACAATTCATATTTATCTTTAATATTTATATTTAATAAGCAAATTGTAAAATACGATATTTATAACTTAAAATTAAATAATATATTCTAAAAATTCATATCTTATGCCATTTATAGGAAAAAAATGAAAAATTTTATCAAAAATTATTCTAAATACTCCAATACATTGACGACATTTTAGATAAAAAAATTTTCATATAATTCCTAAAAGAATCTCTACTTAGATTTTTTTTTATCTCATCCTCGAAGATTTTTCATTTGCTTTTGTAATAATTATTAGCATTTAAAAGTCGTGTAATAATATAATTATCTATAAATAAATTTCCTAAAAAATGCATAATCTTATATTATAAAAAAACTACTCAAATTAAAGAAAAATAATAATAAAATGGAAATTTTCGTATTGAAAGGAATTTTTAAATGTTTCAATATTTTGATAATTTTTAGAAGGTTTTTTTCACCAAGGAAATTATCGGGATTCACTACTTGAACTTCCCGAAATCTTATCATCAGAAATTTTCATTACTTTCAAAATTATGTAATACCAAAAACAAGTGTAACATGCATAGAAAAAATATTATATATATATATATATATATTTTAAAAAAACCTATTACCTATCTTCCTTATGTTGTATTTTCATTGCTCATTTTAATTTTTTTTAACCACCTAATTATTTCACGATCATTATTAAAAAATTTTTAAAGTAACAAAATAAATAAAATCTTTTATTGAAAACTTTTCTAAATACCCTGATACTTTGGTGATATTTTAGAAGAATTTTCTCTTTTAGGGATTTCATAAGAATCTCTATTCAGACTTCCTTAAAATCTCATTCTCAAAAATTTTGTTTATTATTTTCTTGTTTGATTTTATTCTAATTCTAATTTTTTAATTTTTATTATTATTTTTAATGAATTAAAATTTTTGAATGATAAAAATAGTTAATCATAATATTCTTATATTATTATATTAATTTCATTACCAAAAGAGTTATTATGTATTATTTGATTTTTATTGAATATTTTTTTAAATGCTCCATTACTTGTATAGCAATTTTAGAAAAATATTCTCACCTAAAAAATTCAAAAAATTACTACTCATATTTCTTTAAATCTCATCTTTGGAGATTTTCATTATCATCATCATTATTTTTTTTTAAAGGAAATAAAATGTGCCAAACAAAAATTAAAGTATGGAAGATTAAATTAAAAGAGAATAGGAATCCAACCAATAAGAAAATTAAAAATTTATAAAATTAAACTCATAATTAAGCTAAGAAAAGGAATATATATATATATATATGCAAAAGTATGATTAAGATTAAATACATGGAAATAAACCTTATTGGGAGTAAACTTTAAGCTTTATATTTTATTTGTTTTTATATTTTATTTATTATTTTTTAAAAAAATTATTATAAAATTTCTCTTAGAAGAAACTTTTGAACCTATCCAATTTAAACTAAACAAAAGAGAGGCAAAGGGGGGCAAAGAAGAAATATACCATATAACCTTACAAACTTGGTCCCGACGTTAAGGCTTTTGGTGTTTTCACTAAAGACAACAGGGAAAGTCTAGATTCACAACCAAATAGGGAAGCAAGTTAAAGTTTAGGCATATCCAGGGACCACTTCCATTCTTTTTTTTTTTTAACAAAAAAAGCCATTTTTTTTACATTTATACAACATGTAAACTGAAAGGGAGAATAAAAGTTTTATTTTCTATTACTTTTTGAAAGGAGAAAAACAATCAAACCGGAACTAGAGAATTATTTTTAATGGAAAAGACAATGCTGGATGGACTCCCTAACAGCATCAAACCGTGGCTACCATTGGTTGGCAATGGTTTTTTTTGTTTTTGGCTCTAGGATATTGTCCGCGCATAACATGAGAAACATGGAACAAACTTAAGGCTTTAAGCAATCAAGTTTCGCTTCATTGCAGAAGCAATCACGAGAAGAAAAAAAAAAAAAAAAAGTTTCATGCACACTGTTCCAGACAAGTTAATAGTATAAATAATGGAGATTTCAAAATTCAACAGATATTGCAAAGAACATGTAAGCACTATGAAACCTATTGAGCTTAAACTAATACAATAGCACTACAGGATAGGACATGGACATTGCCAGTGATGAGGTTTTTGCTAAAGAACAACGCACGGGAATGATAGACATCAGGATAAAGTTTTAAACTACCAATTGGAGAATTCTATAAGAAAAGAAATATGCATTAAAAAAATGAGCTCATCCATACATATAGAAGCAGTTATCCTAGGAGACAGCAATACAGAAAAAAATGGAATGAAAAAAATAAACTTAAAATGGGCTAATTTATGTTTCGGCAATAAGTTTTGAAAGTCTCCCTTTTTAGCAGACAAAGGATCTATTTTTTAGGGTTGTCATTAAAGTCCAAAGAGGAAGCATGAAGCCCTTGGTACATCCCACAATAGTACAATCTAAGGAAGCCATCTCATTTCTAAAGGCAACTATCTATTGAACCTTTTTTTTTGTTTAACAGGGAACATTCAAGATTCAAGTTCACGTGAAAATGCAAGTAGAAATGAAGGAAAAAAAAAACTACCTTTTTTTTTTTACGAGCTTAAACTTCTTTTCTTTTCTTTGCTGGCTTGGCAAAGCACCTTCCTTCTCTTCACCTTGTTCTTCTTCTAGTTGCCTCTCAGTTCCTTTTTTTTTTTTAGTTTCCTCCCTAAGCTCTCCTTTTCTTTTCTTTTTTTTCTTGAAAAATCCCCCTCTCAGATTTCAGCCCCCTTTTTTATGCATGCCCCAGCCTTCCTCCTTAAGGCTTAAATATTTGTTTTTTTTTTTTTCTCCTCCCACAACTTGTCTTCTTTCTCTGTAGGTTTTCGGTGCCTAGACCCTCTAGCTTGTTTCACGCTGAAGCTGTCTCCTTTTCTTTCTCATGCAAACCAAAACGGCATTCTTAAGCCTCTCCTTTTCGCTATTGCTTTTTGGTTTTGCCATTAAAACCTTTCCCCTTTTTTTTTTTTTTTTTTTTTGGGTTTTTGATCACATGACCCCTTTCTTTCATTTTGTCCAAGTAAAATCTTCTACAAGAGCCTTAAAAACCGAATGGACCAATCATGGGCCTTCTCTCTTTTGGGTTGATTTTGGGCTTTCCTATGCATGGTCCAAGCTTCCTTTTTCTTTTGTTTTGGGTCTTTAGGTTAATTTGAGCTCACTCTCTTTTGGTAGTTGGGCTTAAAAATGAGTTGTGTTACAGATCTTGCAAATGAGCTTTAAAGATGGACTATCCATTGAACTCTTTTTTTTCGAGTTGCAAACAGCTTTTAGTTGAGCCTTCCTTTTCTATTAATTCTGAGCCTCATTTAATAGATTGGGTCTTTAATCAAGTCAGAAAATGAATAATTTTAAATTATCAATTTTAATCTCCATTTTTACATTTCGCAAAACAAATTCGCTTTAACGATGTTAAATTATTTTGAATAAAATTATGTATTTACAAATTTAATATTAATAATCATGAAAAAATTAATAATAAATGAGTTTCATCGAGATATTTTGATCAAAACCTCTTAATATATAATTGAATTTGGACAGTGAGTATGCTAACTCTCGAACACGAATCCTACCCAACACGATATTGAATATTAATAAATTTAGGGAAAGATTATGTAGCACTGTCCTTAATTTTACTATTCAAAACCTAACGTATCCAAAACCCAATTAATTGGGTTTAAACTTTAATATATGGGGTTGGGTCGGCTTTCATCAGTGGATCCGTCCTTTGTGAAAAGGTGTTCATAGATACTTTAAAATTGTAAAATAATAATATTTAAAGGAAAATTTTCTCATAAATATTTTAAAATTTTCTCTGAACATTATAAAAATTGAAAAATAAAAAATTTTAAGAAAAATTTTTTTTTAAAAACCTTTTTAATAAAATTAATAAATCAATTGACAGTTTAATATATATATATATATATTAATTATAAGTGAAAACCTTAAAAAAATTTTAAAATCTATCATTATTAACTGCTCAAATCAAACCCGACAACTGCCGCTACCTGCTCTAAAATGCTCATGAAACTTGTGCTTGCAACATCATTATTATCCATCCTCATGTTATATGTTTAGCAACCGCTGAAGTTGTTGATGGATGAAAGGCCACAGAGATGATACTGGTCTCGATGAAAGTGGCTCAGGTGGTCCTAGAGAGATGATAGAGGATCGACATTTGCACCCACCTACACCTTCTAGAGATAATGGCCGAATCGTGTCGTGTCAAACGTCACCTACCGCAATTGATACATCTAGTCGGAGATGATGATGGATCAATAATTTTTGCACCCCCTGCACTTCGGATGGATCGACAGTTATACCCCCTTCACCTTTCATGCGCTGTGTTGGAAGTTTCTGTTCTGCCATCACATCTCCTGTTAATAAATTTAATAATTTAATAATTTATATCATATAAAATATTAATAATTTATATATGTATATTATATTTTATACGAAATTTAATATTATAATTTATATGATACAAAAAATATAAAATATATTCTTTAAATTTTATTAAATTTATATAAAAATTTTAATAAAATTTTAAATCATGTTATATTCATATTTTTTTATATCATTTTTATATTATATTTTAAATTTTCGGATGTAACTATTATTAATTTTAAACATTGCATTGGGTTTTTTTTTTTTTTTTTTTTTTGGGGGGGGGGGGGGGGGGGCGCTAGCAGTGCTTCGGTTTCCTCCAATGTGCTGCTTTACTTGATGCTGTGTTTCTTTTTGTTGTTTAATTCCTCCATAGACATTTAGGAGTAGGTCCAATCAACTAAGAACAACTTATAAAAAATAGCCTATAAAATACAAATTCATAGCTTTTTTTATGGTTCAGTCAAAATAGAGCAAAAGATAATAGACTAAAAACACCTTAAAGCTAAAACACCAAATACCAACATAAAAATTAAAAGTTTATTTGAATATATGATGAGAGAATTCCTACTATGCCGTGCATATCATTCCTACCATTCATTAAATAGTGTCCAAGATAATCCAATAGATAGAGTTTAAAAGTTTTCAATTTGGAGGTATTATTGGCCAAAAATTTTTGGAGGTATTGAGTTTTAACTTAAAAGAGTGATGTTTAAGAAATATGAGAGGATTATCAATCATGATGTGAACCACTCTTTTATGTAACATAATTATAAATAAATGAAATTATATTAAAATTATCAATAATATTCAAATAAGTTTTTGAACTTTATTAAAAAAATAAAAGCAAACCATTGATCTTTTATTGTATGAAATTAAGATTATAAACTTTTATTTCATTATAATTATACCTGTTAAATCTTGAAAATGGATGAATAAAATTTCAGTTGCCAAAATTTTTAAAATAGAATTCCCTTAAATATTTATCATCCTACTCATACCAAATAAATCTAATTAAACATTATTTTATAAAGTAAATCATCCCACTAAAAAGATTTTAACAAAAAATTGAATATTTCATAACTTGAAATTTTTAATTATAATAAATAAAAGTTTATAATAAAAATTTATAAAAAAAAATAAAAACTCATTTTCTAAAAAAATAAAAGTTATAATCAAGATTTCAAATTGATGAAAATCTTAATTATTAGTTTAATTGAAAGGAATTTATATTTAATGGCGCAATTTAGAGTAAATTACTATTTTATCATTTAACTTTTTCAAATTTCTTGTTTTAGTCATCCAAATATGAAAAATAACGTTTTAATCATTTCTAACATTAATATGTCACTTGTCCAAAGTACACATGATGATACGAAAAGTTAAGTGACGTGTCGTTATCTTTTAAAGGGCGAGTGATCAAACCAATAACACATGTAATCATAGTGATCAAAATATGATTATTTAAAGTTAAATGATTAAAAAAAAAAAGTCCGAAAAAGTTAGTGATTAAATTGGAATTTAGCCTTTTTATTTGTTGCATAATTTTATCCCACTGGATTCTTGTTGTGACTTCGTTATACTTTAATGGTTTTTTAAAAAATATTTTATTTGTTTTCTTTTTAATGCATAATTACTTGTCACCTAGACTTCCAAGTAATTGAAATTTAGGAGCAATTTTGGATAAAATTTTATATTCCTATCCCTATTAAGTGTAAAAAAATTTAATCGAATCTTGATATGTGTGTATATAAATATATATATTATCATAATGATTTTTTATCTGGGAGGCTTGATCGTTAAAGTTGATGAAAATTTATGAAATAGTCACCAAATTTTTTTGTAGAGTGCGATTGATAACCTAAAAATATAATCTTTTAATAAAAATCTTGAAATTAATTAAAATTTATTAAAAGAAGTTTAAGTCTGCGAAATAAGAGTAGAATCAAAGAGTATGATTACGAGTGAAAAAAATATTAGCACCCTCACATTACCCATTCAAATAATAGTACCAATTAAACATGTGTAATCTTTTAATCTTGATGACAGTCTTTTTTATATTTAAATTTAATTTCTCAAAATTTATTTATCGAAAGCATTTTTTGTTATAAAATCAGTACTATTATTATTTCCGTATTTTATAATCCTCCAATGCTTTGACAAAATTTATAGAAAATCTTAAAAAAAAATTTCAAAAATATTAACCATTCACAAAATTTTTAACATTTTGTCATAAGATATTTTCTTTATTTATTTAAACTGACTTTAGGATTATCCTAACTCTTTGATGAAATCTTAAAATTTTATTAAATTGATTTTAGAATTATCCATACTTTTTGACTAAGTTCTAAAAATTTTAAACAAATTTTAGGATCATCTCAACTTTCTAACAAGATCCTAAATAAAATTATTTTTTATTTATGATAATTAAGATATTAAATTAAATATTTAATTAATTTTTATTGTGATTATCTTTCTTGATTTCTGTCATTGTTATTATTTTTCCTTATCATTTAAATAAACCTTTTATTTAGTAAAAAAAATATATTTTTTGTTTTGAATTATCTCAATTCTTTTGGCAAAATCTAAAATTTTTTTTTAATAATTAAGAGATTTATTTAAAGAAATATTTTTATTTTTATCAATTTTTATTATCAATTAAATAAATATTTATTTTTAAAAAATAATTTTTAGATTATCTTGACGCATTGGCAAAATCTAAAAATGTAAATATTTTACTTGCATTAATTGAAGAAAATTGAACTCTTTCAATTTTCTTAAAAAATTATATTTTTAGAATATTGATTCAAATAATCAATTTTTATTTTTTTATTTTTATTATGTAACTAAATAATTTCTTGAATTATCCTAACATTTTAGTGAAATTCAAGAAATATTTTGCTTGTAAAAAAACTAAATTCAAAAAAGTTATTTTTTAAAAATTTAAATTTTTTATAATTATACTTTTTAAGATTTTATTCATTTTTATTTTCATAAACCTACCCTTTATTTTATTTTTTTATTTTAACATTATTTATTTATTTCTCAAAAAAATAAATGAATAAATAAATAATAATAATATCATATAATAAATAATAAAATGAAATATGATGAAAATAAGAAAATAAGAAAATAAAAAGAAAAAGAAAAACTCTCCACTAGTTTGGGTTGCCAAGTGGTCCATGCACTGATCCTATACGGGTTGGGTGCAGGTCAACGCTTCAAAACGGCACCATTTTATTCAGCCTATACAAGGCCTTTTTTTTATTTTTTTTTTAATTTTTTTTCCTTTCCCTCTCTACCCCTAAAGCCTCTCTTTCTAAAAGTTTTTCCCCTTTATTAGTTGCCGCTATTTTTAGTTTTCGATCAATGGTCATCATGCACCAGTGGCAAGAAATTTCAACTAACACTGAAAAATTTTAAAAATTCTAGATTCTGACCTATTTCCCAAATTCTGGTGGATTTTCTAGATTTTAGTCATCGAAAAATTTAAAGGTCACCAAAAACTTTAAATTTTTTCAGTTTCTAGCGATCCAAAAAAATTTCAAACAAAATTTTAAAAATTCTTAAAACAATCTTTTTGATCTTTTAAACATCTTTTCTAAAATAGTTTTTACCAAAAAAAATTAAAAAGCCTAGATAAAAAAATTTTGTTTTGGAAATTTTTTTGTTTCTGCAAAAAAAAAAAAAAATTGGCTTTGCTGCTGGTTCCTCCTCTATAAGGACTAAGTTGTTTTTTTCTTTTTTTTTTCTTATGCTTACATGTTTTTTTTTAAACCCAAAAACTACCCAAAAAAATGTCCTCCCTTTGTTTTTTTTTTTTTTTTGTAGTGTTCTTCACTTTTTTTTCTTTTTCAAGCAATTTCCCTAGGTTTTCTGTGTTCCTCTTTTGGCTTGATTTTGTATAACATTTTTTAGTCTTCAAATCTCAAATAATCTAGGATTCAGAAAGACTTTCATGCCTGATTAATTCATGCTACAAAATTAGGTTGTGGCAAAAGAGAAAAAAAATCACTCTAGTAGCTTAATTCTAGTAGCTTAATTTCAGTTGCCAGAATTGAAACCAATTTTTTTTTATTTTTTTATGGATAAAATATGTATCAACAATTGCCCCTCTTTGCATATTACTAAGAATTAGAAATAAGGTAAAAACAAAAAGATGACTATTTTGTCCGAATGATGTTATAAAAACGAACACATTTTTCTTTTTTTTTTTTTTTTTTAATCTAAAAAGCTTCTCTAAGTAGAAGCTTGACAACTTTTGAAAATTTAAAAGCTTCTTTAAGCAAAGGCTCAATAAATCTTGAAAATTTAAACATGCTCCTCTGACTAAAGGCTATGAAACTTTAATTTTAAAAGTTTATCTGCCAAAGGTAATAAAATTTTAAATTTAAAAGGCTTCTTTAACCAAAGTTAAAGAAACTTTAAATTTAAAAGGCTCATCTGTCCAGAGGCTATGAAACTTTAAATTTAAAACTCCTTAGACCAAAAGGTATGAAACTTCAAATTGAAAATGCTTTTTTAACTAAAGGCTATGAAACTTGAAATTCAAAAGGTTCATTTGACCAAAGGCTATGAAACTTTAAGATAAAGCTTCTCTGACCAGAGCCAATGAAACTTTAATAAAAAATCTAAGAGGACTTATAGATTATGCCCTTTGATCTTACAAATTATGCCTAATTTTGATGGAATCCTCTGACCAAAGGCTCTTAAAATTAAAAAGCTTTTATGACCAAATGCTATGAAACTTTAAATAGCTCTTCTGACTAGAGGCTAATAACACTTTAAAGAAAGCTCTTTTGAGCAGAAGTTATGACGCTTTTAAAGAAAGCTCCTATGACCAAAGGTAATGAAACTTTAAATATAAAAGTCTAAAAGGCAATTGTATTTGAAAGATTCCTTTAAACAGTGGGTTCACATTTTTTCCTTTTATTGGTCTTGGATTGTCCTAGACCCAGATATATATATATATATATATATATTGTGTCACATTTGTGCATAAATGACATTTTCATGCTTTTGCAATGTCATGCAATGAATGATGATCATGATGCAAATGCACTTATGATGCAAATGAATATACCATCTTCTTTCTTTATTTTTTTTTGTCATTTTCTTTTAATCGTCAAAATTTCTTAATGTTTGTTTCATTTCTTCTTCTTTTAAATCCCATGCATTCTAATAGCTAATTAAGTTCAAATAAAAAGATTTCTGTCTATATTTTCCATATTAATGTTTAACACTTTTATATCTTATAGGCGTATTTTCTCATCGACCTTTGTTTCTTACTATTTTACTTATCATTTTAAATCTCATTCAAAATAATGTGTGTCTTTCATGGTCATTGTTGTTCATTCATCATCTTTTGAATATCATGACAATTATAACACATTGTACATTTTTCATTTTAATGAGAGAGATAAAAGAAAGATAAACAAATATGTATTTTATTTAAGCAAAAGAGAGAAATGTTTCATGTATTATCCAAAAAGATATAACAAGGAAAACAAATAATCACTTAACGAATATTCAGATCATCATGAACTAATTTATCATGGATTTTTTTTTGAAAACCCTTGATTCATGCCCTTTGACTTTCTGAAAATCGTAGCAAATCAAGCTAGCATAAAACCAATGAGATCTTTTGGCACATATTGAAAATTGCCCTACTCTATTCAATGCTTCTTTATAGAAGTTGTCTTTTCAGGTTTTCAACTCAAATATCTTTTTGGTTCATTTTGCTTTTTCACCTTTTTTAAGCATAGTACTTCTGTACTCATCAGCATTGATTGGATTTGATAAATCATCGCCATCCATTCTTGCCAAGATCAGCGCTCCACCAAAAAAGGCTTTTTTCATCACATATGGGCCTTCTCAATTAAGAGTTCATTTTTTTTATGATCCATTGGTTAAGAAGAATCTTCTTCAATACTAATTCTTCTTCTTGAAATTGTTGAGGGTGAACTTTTTTGTTATGAGCTTGCATCATTCTTCTTTGATACAATTAACTATGATAAAGTGTAGCTAGTCTCTTTTCTTCAATGAGATTTAATTGTTCATACTGAGCATGAACCCACTCAGCTTCTTCTAACTCTACTTTCACGAGAACATACAAAGAAAATTTTTAACTTTAATGGACATCACTGCTTATATCCCATACACCAATGAAAATGGTGTAGCTCTTGTAGATATGTGAATCAAAGTTTTATAAGCAAGTAATGCCAATGGTAGCTTTTTATGCCAATCTTTATACACATTTGTCATTTTTTCAACAATTCTCTTTATGTTTTTTTTTGCCGCTTCAACTGTCTCTTTCATCTTCGGATGATAAGGTGCTGATTTGTGATGTTTGATTTTGAGCTAAGTACAGACCTCACTCATCATTTTATTATTTAAATTAAGAGCATTATCCAAAATGATCCTTTTTGAAAGTCTATATTGGCATATGATCTTTTTTTTTTTTAACTTTCAAATCACCATTCTTGTCACATTAGCATATGAAGCCGTCTCTACTCATTTTGTAAAGTAGTCAATTACCTCTAAAATTAATTAATGTCCATTTAAAGCTTTTAGCATAATGGACCCTATCACAACCATTCCTTACATAGAAAAAGGTTAAAGTATTGATATAACATACAAGGATGTTGGAGGAATTTGCATCTTGTTTGCATAAATTTGACATTTGTGATATTATCTAGTATAGTCGATGCAATCTTTTTTCATTGTTAACCAATAGTATCCTATTCTCATAATTTGTTTAGTCATCATGTGGCTATTTACATGAGTTCTACGAACACCTCCGTGGATTTTTTCTAGTAACTTTTTGGCTTCAATAACATTCACACATCTCAATAGTGTTTGGTTTTGACTTCTCTTATATAAAATTTCTCCATCCAAAAAGAAACTCATAGCCAGTTTCTTTAAAGTTCTCTTATCATTCTCTTTTATATGCTTTGGGTATTGTTGATACTTGATATATTGTAATATGTCAGAAAACCATGGTTTTCCATCAACTTCTTGCTTAATATTTGAATAGTGAGCTAGTTTCTCTCGTAAGCTCAACTTGATGGGTTAGACTTCAACATTTTCATTTAGCTTAAACATTGCTGCCAATATAGATAAAGCATTAGCCATCTGATTCTCTTCTAGAGGTAAATGATGAAATCAAATATTCTTAAATTTTTTTATCAATTATGATATATACTTTTGGTATAGAACTAACATTAAATCTCTAGTTTCTTATTCTTCTCACAATTGATATATGACCAAGGCAGAGCTTTTATAAACTTTTAATGTATAGGCCTTCCTTTCAAGAGTAGCTTGAAGACCTATAACATATCTTTTATGTTCTGTCACATTATTAGTGCAATTAAAGCTTAATTTTGTAGTGATTGAGTAGTAACCTCTTTTTAAAGTATTAAAAAGTATTCCTATATCATGCACCAAAGCATTTGATGCGCCATCAAAATACATTTTCATACATTTTAATTAGGCTCTTCTTTATCTATACGCAATATAGACATTAAATTTTCATCTAAAAAATCAAATGTTATAGGCACATAATCTTTATGAGCGCTTTCTGTAATAAATTTAGCAATAGCACTTTCTTTGATTGCTTTTTGAGACACATACACAATGTCATATTTAGAAAGTAGCACTTGCCATCTTGTTATTCTTTTTTATAAAAAATGTTTTTCAAAGATGTACTTGATTATATCCAACTTTATAATAAGCCATGCGGTATGATTCAACATCCATTATTTAAGCTGATGAGCAGTCCAAGCTAGTGTACAATACATCTTTTCCAATGGTGAATATTTGAACTCATAATTAGTGAACTTTTTGCTCAGGTAGTAAATGGCTTGTCTTTCCTTCTTGTCTCATCATGTTGCCTCAAAATGTATCCTATTGACTTTTCATACACTATCAAATACAAGATGAGAGGTCTTCCAGGGACAAGTGGTATTAATACTAGTGGGTTCGATAAGTAGTCTTTTACTTTTTCAAATGTCATTTGACAATTTTCATCCCATTCTCCTGACCCATGTTTTCAAAGAATCTTGAATATGGGGTCACATTTGGCTATAAGTTGAGAAATGAAACAAGCAATATAATTCAATCTCCCTAGAAATTTTTTTATTTTTTTTTGTATGCACAAAAGTGGTAGCTCTTGGATGGGACGTATCTTATCTAGATCTACCTCGATTCCTCTTTTACTGATGATAAATCTCAATAATTTTCTTGAGGTTACCCCAAAAGTGTATTTAATCGGATTGAGATTAAGCTAAAGTTTTTTTAATCTCTCAAATAACTTTTTGAGATTAGCCATATGATTTTTTTTTTCATGAGATTTGGTAATCATATCATCAACATATACCTCTATTTCTTTATGCTTTATATCATGAAATAAAATTACTATAGCTCTTTGATAGTTTGCCCCAATATTTTTCAAACCGAAAGGGCATGACTTTATAGTAAAATGTTTCCTATAATGTCACAAAAGTAGTCTTTTTCATATCTTTTTGTGCCATCTTGATTTGATTGTAGCCTAAAAATCCATCCATGAATGAAAATAGGGAATGCCTAGCAGTATTGTCCACTAAGGTGTCAATGTGGGGCAATAGGAAGTTATCTTTTGGACTTGCTTTATTCAAATCTTGACAATCAATATACATCTTCACCTTGCCATATTTCTTGGGTACTAGAACTACATTTGTCCCCCATTCGGGATATTTAGCCACTTTTAAGAATCCCGTATCAAATTATTTTTTCACTTCTTCTTTTATTTTCAATAACATTTCGGGCTTCATCCTCCTCAACTTCTATTTAATTTATTTGCACTTAGGTTTCAAAAGTAGTTTATGTACTACAATTTTGGTATCCAACCCTGGCATATCTTAGTATGACCAAGCAAATACATCTAAATATTTATGTAATAAATTTATTAGCTCTTACTTTATTGGTGATAGCATTGAAGTACCAATCTTAACCTCCTTTTTAAATTCTTCATCATCCAAATTCACAACTTCAGTGGCTTCTTGATAAGTAATGATTCTCTTTTCTTCTTGTTCCATTAATCTTAATAGTTTCAGGGATATAGCATGGTATTCCATATTCTCTTCATCATCAAGTTCACCAATATAAATAGAATTTTCAAAATCAAATCTCGAAATATTGTCATGATGATCTTCACATTCATTATTTGGATACCTAAAAAGAAGTAAAATGGACAAAATGTAGAGGGATGTATAGTAATTGGAGGAATTGAAATGAATGGGGCAAAAGGAATGTAACCAATGCGCTATGCTTGTCATTTATTCGAATGAAAATAAAAAAACAAACAGACATAAGACACTTAATGCTTTTAACAAAAGCATTTCAACACATTACTTTAAAGAAAATTTAAAAACAACAAAAAGCTCTTCAACATGTTAATTCTTCAGTTCTGCACTAAGAGGAGTAAAATACACCCATAAGAACCTGGATCTTTGTCACTCACTATCTGTATTGAAAATTCAATGAAGATATCCTCCAATGATAGTGTAGGTCCTTTCTCTATATTTTCTGCTATATTAGATAGATATAGCTAGCTGAGATGAAAATCTCATAAAGAGGAAGAAAAGACAAGCCTTCAGTTTCTACCTTTTGCCCTAAAAAATGAGCCAACCTTTTTTTTCTTTTCTCTTTATGAACTTCATTCTTCCCTTTCGAGGTGGTTTCTACCCCAGATCAAATTGATCATCTTTTTTAGGTATCATCCATGGTCATTGCATCCCTTACAAGTTAACCCATACTTATTGTACTTTTTTTGCCACTTCTTTAAGGGTAATCTTGGAAGCTTTGGATAGACATGGAATAGGCACTTTTGGTTTTTCACCCACATAGGTTACATTAATGAATTCAAAGGATTTGAAAGAATATTCTATGACTTCTTTAGCCATTTTAACATATAATGTAGTAGATAGATTAGTCACTAATAGATCTTTTTCACCAATAATAGTGACCACATTTTCATCGATTATAAATTTCACTTTCTGATGCAAAGTGAAAGGGATAGCTCATGCCATGTGAATCTATATCTTCCTAAAAAATAACTATAGAAAAGAGCGATATTCATGACATAAAAGATTATATCAAAAGTACATGGGCTGATTTGAATTGACAGTTCGATATCATTTATCATTTTATAGTGAGACCAATCAAAAGCCCTCAATATCATATGACTAGTCTTCATGGAAAACATGTCAACTAGTAATCTAAATAGTGTAGTCATAGGCATGACATTAAAAAAAGATCCATTATCAATAAGCACTTTGGCCAGTGTGTGATCCTATGTAAAGCCTTGGCATCGTCCTTACCACCAAGTAAAATCTCGTCATCGTTAAACGATATAAAATTTCTACTATGATATTTTCCACTATATGATTAAGTCTCTCCACAGATATATTATGAGCTATATAAGCCTTAAGTACTTTGAATAAGGCATTTCTATGAGGCTTAAAATTTAGCAACAATGAGAGCATAAAAATTTGAGCTGATAAATAATTCAATTACTTTACCACACTATGCTTAATAAGTTTTAAGAACTCACAAGCCTCTTTTTCTATAATCAAATTCTTATATTCTTAATCTAAGACTGGGATTAACTGAATCTCTTGATCATTTGATGGTCCATCTTCTTTTACTAAGTTCATTTCCCCTTATTTTGCTTTTTCTTTTTGTGCTTTCTTAAGTGTTTTTAGGGTATAGCACCACTTACTTCAAGTTACGCCCCCTACACCAATTATATTTGTTGTATTTACATCACATGAGCGTATTGAAAGGAACCATTATCCAAACCTTGTGATATAATATTACAATCATATTGCCAAGGGATTGCCTTATTAGTTTTGTACAAAAATGGGCTAAGGACCTCAATTGGCACTTTTGGCATAGTTGTACAAACTGGTTTATCAATTTTAACACTCAAATTTTCAACGTAAAAAATGGTGACAAGCTTAAAATTCATATGAATTGGCTTATCAGCCTTAACACGTTGTTTCTTTTCATAAAAAAAGGTAACAAGCTTAAAATTCATTCGGTAAGGCCTACTTTTGGATAAATCTCTTGCCACAAAATTCATTGAACTTTTTTCATGTTTTTTTTTCATGTTCGTCATAAAATTTGATTAGGTAAGAATCCATCATCCTTTACAATTCCTGTCTAAAGGCTTCACAATCCTGAAACACATGACCAACCACCCCCATATGAAATTCGTAAATGTGATCAAGATTATATGTAAAATTCTCATTATCTAAATTTTCAGGTATTAGGCGAATTAGATTAGCTTTCACTAAGGTAGCAAATATTTGATCCATAGAGGTTTTGATCTTGTTTGTTTTTCTTTTGATGTTTCAAGTTATCTTGCTACTTAGAGCATTTATTGACCCCTCATTATGATTGGATAATGGATTGGCCTCCACACTTGGTTTGACCTTTATTGTGAAATTCAAAATTTCATTATCAATCAAACTTTGCACCTTACATTTGAAAGCTGTACAAATTTTAAAAGAGTGGCCCTAAATCCCATAATGACAATCACATGAAGCTTCAGGATCATACCACTTCAAATATAAAGGTTTGAAAGGCTCTATGGGTTGTTGGGCCACCAAGTGTTTCTAGAATAAAAAGCTCTATGGGTTATCGGGCCACCAAGTGTTTTTAAAATAAATGAAGAAATAGTTTCATGTAAGTCATAAGAATTGGATCAAATTATTATTGCTCTTGATTATTTCAAAATTCCCTTCGATTAAAGTCTATGGTGTTTAACTGAAGGAAAGGTCATGGTGTAGGTACTCAGGGATAAACATTTATTTGAAAGGTAGGTATCTAGATTTGCACTGATTAGTAATGATATGGGTTTTGGAAAATGTTGGAAATGATTGGGTAAGAAGGTTGGTATATAGGATATGAGTGGTATAGAGTAAAAAGTCTTGGTTTTGGCTTTTTAATGGTGACAGCTTGCACTTCTACTTCTTTCTTCTTGGGTGGTCCTTCTTTCTTTGATCCTGAAATATCACCCCCTTCAATCTTTTCATTCTTAATGGCATTTTCTATTATCTCACCCATAATCACCATATCAGTAAAGCTTTTTATGGTATGACCAATGAACCTATCATAATACGGGGCTCGAAGGGAATTGATGAATAGAATAATTGTTTCTCTTTCGATGAGAGAAGGCTGAACATGGACAGCAACATCTTTCCCTCTATGGGCATATTTTTTAATGTTTTTATTAGCCTTAGTTTCCATGTTTTGCAAAGATAGTTTATCTAAAGCCATGTTTGTGACATGCTTCTATTAAGTAATAAATTCTTTGGCCAGATCTTTCCATGAATGAATATGACTCTGGTCTAATTGAATATACCATCCAACAGCTAATCCGATAAGACTATCCTAAAAATAATCGATAAGCAACTTGTCATTATCTATATGCCCGATCATTTTTTAACAAAACATGGTGATATGTGTTATAGGGCATTTGGTTCCATCATATTTTTAAATTTTGGTACTTTAAACTTTGGTGAAATTACCATATCTTGAACCAAACTGAGTTCACTGGCATCAATTATGCCAAAAATATTTACACCTTTAATAGCTCACAATCTTTTTTCCAAAAGATCTAATTTTTCCTGTGCCTTTATATTCTCAAATTATTTGGATGTGCCTTTCTTTAGCTTCTCTTGTTTCCTTAGATGATCAAAATCTAGGACCATAATGGGCTCAACATGACTTACCCCAATGTTTAGACCAACGTATCATTGACTCTATGGTTAAACCATGAAGCGAGGTAAATTAAACTAAGCATATGGCTACTTTTTAGGCTGTGTCATTTATAGATGCATTTGATGAGAGGTTTGAGTACAAAGTATAGTAAACCCTGATGGATACAATGGATATTCCCTAACACTAATATCTTCTTAGGCTTGAGCCTCTTTTTCGGTGGTCACTTATTTAGCTACCATTTTCTCTTGGTCATTTTCCTTATCATGTCTATCATTGTAGCCATTTCTTTTCGAGTCTCTTCTTGAGACTTAGTCATTTGTTCTATCAACTTTTGTTGAGACCTAATCATCTGCTCCTACATAACAAATTGAACTTTTTTCATCCTTTCTATTCTAGATGCTTGCTTATTTTCCATGATTTTAACTTGTGAACGAGTGTTATAATGATGACGATTGCTCTGATCTATATTTTCTAATGGCCTAACTATTATTGCACCTGATCGAGTTAAAGGAAATTCTTTGAGATTATTTATTTTAAGGCCTATTTCTTTTAGTCATGATGTACATTTTTTTTTAAAGATTTAGCATTAAATGAAACACATGTATGATGCATGAAAACATGAATACAAAAGATGTGTTTGTTATATATCCAATAGTTACAATAGATTTTAAGTCTAAACTCGAACTATCATATATAATGTCACATTATAATATTAAAATTTTTTTAAAAAAAGCACCTTACATGCTTGTACTACTCATACGTACTATTTAGAAAATTAGTCAAGTGTTGGCTATGCCGTACTGGGTAAATTTTCTCTTTTATTTTTTAGCTTCTTGGGCCATGTCTCTTGCTTTAAAACTAACTTTTCTTATATGTTCTACTAGGTGAGTGGCTTGATATTCTTTCAGCAGACATTTTTTCTTCCAATACTATGCTCTATGTTCAAATTAATCTCGTTCTTTTCTCAAAACTTGAATAGCTTCATGTCGATAGAACATTTGCTATTTCAAGTCATTTACGAGACCTTATAGTATCTTCTTTTCTTCCATAGACTAACTAAAGTTTTATTTCTTAGACAACAAAGTAGACCGAAGCTATTTTGCATTCTTTTTGAATTCTTCAAGCTCTGTGATCATTAAAGTGATAGATTTATGCCAATTTTCAAAAATCTCTTGTTGTTCTCTTTCAAGCCTTCGAGATTTTGCTTCACTTTATCAATCTTATCTTTTTACTTATTAATCTCATGCTGAAGTTTTTTTTCAAGCTTTCATATTTCGTTTTCTTCTTTAAATTTACATTTCATAATATTTTTATCTTCAGTGACCTCTTTATGATAGGCCTCTTCTTGATGGTATTATCTTCATTCTTTAGAAGTAACTTTGCTTTTGATGTGTTGCCTCTTTCATATTAGATATTCAAGTGTGGCTTTATCTGTATACCCCCCACAATCTACTCTTCGAGTCTATTTCCATTTTTCGATAATCTCTTTCACCTTTTTCCAAAAATTTTGGTTTTTCGAAAGAGAACTTTAATTCCCAAAGGCCATGAGTCATCAGAACAAGTTGCTCTGATCCTAATTGTCGATGAAACATTGTTGGAGCATAACTTATACCTCCTCACGGTCTTAAGAGTGGAACGTATGGCTTATCACCACACTTGTACAACATGACTTTCTGTGGCATCCATGAAGCTTTTCATGTAACTTGAATACTGGTAAGATTTTGTAAAATCAATACCTACTCTTTTTGGACTTTGATTTTGGCCACTCAACATTGCAACATTCTTCAATTTGCCTATTTTTATTACTATAAATAGGATGAAATTTACCCAAAAGTGCTAAAAATGACCTTTTACCCAAATATAGAGTAACTGTGCACACCCTATGAAACACTCTTTTCTTCTTCAATAGTGATTCAATGATCTAAAAGTTTTTACCAGTATAAAAGAAACATGATTGATTTTATTGTCCACCTGCTCAAAGAAGTCAATTACTGATAACTCAATGTGCCTTAAGACCTTTGGAAAAATAATCAAGCCATAAATTGCCAAAGCTATCATTCTCATGCCTCGTTCATCCTTTAAGTGTTTGACGATGTAATCACGCAAGATTTCCCACGAGATGTAATCACTTTTGCCTTTTTTTTAGATATATAAGTTCACATTCTAAGTAAGAACCTCCATCACACTAGTAAGTTTCTTTCAAGATCCAAGTTTTTGACCTCATCAATAGATTAAAGAGATGCAACCATAGCAATGTAGTGTACTCTTCGATCATTGGAGTCACATCTATCTTATTGAATATGAAAAATCTATAAGCAGGATTCTAAAACTGAACTAAAGCTCTTATCAACTGATTTTTTGTAGGCACCTTAAAGAGTGAAACAATATGACCATATTTTTTCTCGATAACCATTTTCCTATGAGTTGTTACACGGCACCAAATCTCAACCAACTCAAAGATGTCATTTTGTTAAAGTTCTTGTTTGATTTCTTCAGGCAAAATTTCCTGTTTAGATTCTTTCAGATAGTTTCCTATTCTACTTTAAACTTTTAAAGATAGAGTTATCATCATATTAGTCCTTCATACACATAGGCTTCGAAACTAAGAACATCATGATGGTGTTTTCATAGCAAGATTGAAAATCTTTTTATTGATATTGGCATAATGACAAGTATATCCCATATGCAAGTATTTATGATGATGCATGATCTTGAAACAAAATGAGAGCAAAACACAATAGGGTTAGTAATCATATAAAATAATATTCCCTCATATGTCCTAATTTAAGGTACAATTTACAAAAATGGTATGGCATTATCTAAGGTTGTCTTTTTAAGGTTCACTATATACAAGGTTTGGTAATTAACACAGGCTAAAAAGGTTCCTAAATTGATCCTCATTGTCATCCACTTTGGACTAGTAAGGCCCTCGATCCTCACCCATAACGAGCTATCGACGGAAAGGGTTCAACTTGAGTGAAAGTATTTTACTAGCCCAAGTAGAGACATTATAACCTCACGAAAGCATAGGTACTCTACTCCCTCCTAAAAAGGGATAGATTTGAGAACCCGAGTATAGAGCTCATACATGAATGTAAATGTGCATGTATGTGTGGGAATGTAACAATTATTAATCAAAATAAAATCAACAATACATTTGGCAACAATATAAGACAAATAAAATAACATAATAAAACTATATGAATCCATCAAATTTTTACCTTTTTTTTCTTTATTTTTATTCTAAGACAAGATAAGAAATTAAAACTAAATATTGAAAGACCAGAAAATTAAAGTTTTGATGACACATGTTTAATTTTTGGCTTGACTTTCTAGCGTTCTAGTGGAGTTGCCAAGCTATCATAATGATTTTTCGTCTAAGGGAACTCGATCACTAAATTTGGTGAAAATTTACAAAGTCGTTACCAATCTTTTTATAGGGTGTGATTAGCCACCCAAAAATATCATCTTTTAATAAAAATCTTAAAATTAATAAAACTTTACTAAAAGAAGTTTTGGTTTGCGAAAATCATGGTACGGTCCAAGAGTATGGTTATAAGACAAGAAGATATTAGCACCCTCACATCACCCGTTCAAAGAATAGTACCAATTAAACATGTATAATCCTTTAGTTTTGATGACATTATCTTTTTTATATTTAAATTTAATTTCCTAAAATTTATTTATAAAAAACATTTGTTGTTATGAAATTAGTATTATTATTGTTATCGTATTTTATAAATTCTTCAATACTTTGGTAAAATTTACAAAAAATCTTTTAAAAAAATTTTAGAAATATTGATCATTCACAAAATTCTTAAAATTTTATCATAAGATATTTTCTTTATTTATTTAAACTGATTTTAGGATTATCCCAACTCTTTGAAGAAATCTCAAAATTTTATTAAACTAAATTTAAAATTATCTCAACTTTTCGACTAAATTCTAAAAATTTTAAACAAATTTTAAGATCATCTCAACTTTTTAACAAGATTTTAAATAAAATCATTTTTTATTTATAATAATTACGAGATTAAATTAAATATTTAATTAATTTTTATTGTGATAATTTTTCTTATTTTTTGTCATTGTTATTATTTTTCCTTATCATTTAAATAAACCTTTATTTAGTAAACAATATTTTTTTTGTTTTTTGTTTTAAATTATCCCAACTCTTTGGTGAAATTTAAAAATAATTTTTTAATAATTAAGATATTTATTTAAATAATTATTTTTATTTTTATCATTTTTTTATCAATTAAATAAATATTTATTTAGAAAAATAATTTTTATATTATCTTAACTCACTGGCAAAATCTAAAAGTATAAATATTTTACTTGCAATAATTGAGAAAAATTTACCTTTTTTAATTTTCTTTTAAAAATTATATTTTTAGAATATTGATTCAAATAATCGATTATTATTAATTTTTTATTTTTATTATGTAACAAAATAATTTCTTGAATTATCCTAACATTTTAGTGAAATTCAAGAAATATTTTGCTTATAAAAAAACTCAATTCAAAAAAAAATTATTTTTTTAAAATTTAAATTTTTTATAATTATACTTTTTAAGATTTTATTTATTTTTATTTTAATAAACCTACCCTTTATTTATTTTTTTATTTTACCATTATTCATTTATTTTTTAAAAAAATAAATGAATAAATAAATAAATAATAATAATATCATATAATAAATATTAAAATGAAATAATAAAACGAAATAAGATAAAAAATAAAATAAAATGAAAGTAAAACCAAAAAAGAAAAAGGCAAACTCACCACAAGGTTGAGTTGCCAGGCAGTCCATGCACATCTTGCGCAAATCAAATGCGTGTCAATGCCTTAAAATGGTACCATTTTACTTAGCCTATAAAAGAACCATTTTTTATTTTTTTTTCTTTCTTCTCTCTTTCTCTCTACCCCTAGAGCCTCTCTCTCTAAAAGCTTTTTCCCTTCACCGATCACCGTTATTTTCAAATTTCAGCAGGTGATTGTCATGCACCAGTGGTTGAAAACTTCAACTGGAGCAAAAAAATTTTAAAAATTTCAAATTTTAGCTTATTTCCAAATTTCGCTGTATTTTCTAGATTTTAGTTGCCGAAAAAATTAAACTTTTTTAGTTTTTGATTACCTAAAAAATTTCAAAAAAAAAAAAATTTTAATTCCTAAAATGATATTTTCGATCTTTTAAATATCTTTTTTCTAAAATAGTTTTTAACAAAAAAATTTTAAAAAGCTCAAATCAAAAATTGTTGTTTTGAAAATTTTTTTGTTTTTGGAAAAAAAAAATTTTGACTTTGCTGCTGGTTCATCCTTTGGAAAGATTGAGTTGTTTTTTTTTTTTTAACCTAGAAGTTGCCCAAGAAAAATGTCCTCCTTTGGTTTTTTTTTTTTTTTTGTAGTGTTTTTTGCTTTTTTTCTTTCACAAGCAATCTCCTTAAGTTTTTTATGTTCCTCTTTTGGCTCAATTTTATAAAGCATTTTTTGGTCTTAAATTCCAAATAATCTAGAATTCGAAAAGATTTTCATGACTCCTTAATTCATGCTACAAAATTAGGTTACGGCAAAGGAGAATAAAATCACTCTGGCAGCTTGATTTTAGTTGCCAGAGTTCAAACCAATTTTTTTTAACTTTTTTTCTTTTTTTAATTATTTTTTTATGGATAAAATATGTATCTACATATATATATATATATATATATATGTCTCACATAAATTATTAATGAACACTAAACATATATGAGTCACAATAATGGATCTTAACATATAATTTAGAAGGTACCAATTAATAACATATAATATATTCTATCTTTTTTTTTCTAAGACATATTTTATCATGCTTATTAATATATAGGCAAACAATATACTAATAAAGGCATGATAAGAGCATAAAACTATAAAATAAAAATATTATTATGATAATATTATACTTTTAATAATAACATAATTTACAATTAATTGTTGAATTACTAATTACTCATAATTATTTTGATTTTTTTAACAATTTAAAAGTGAAATAAAAAAGTATGAATAAGTTAATCATTAAATATTTTATTAAAACAAGAAAATTAAATATACTTTTAAAATAATAAATATGAAATTTTGAGATTAGAAGTTTGGTATTTTTTTTTTATAGTTCAAATATGATCCGTCAGATAAAAAAAGTTGCAACGACATGTGATAGAGATTTAAAGTAAAAATAAAAGTAAAAAATATATGAAGAAAGGAGTTGATGTAAACTAAATCTCCTTTTCACTTTCTTTAAATCATCTAAACTTCGATCTCCTTGTACTAAAAATATATATATATAAAAAAAAAACATATTTGGTATTTGGTTCTTAAATCTTGTTGATAAAGTTGGAAAGTTAATTTGATTTTTATTAAATTCATTTGATAGTGATTTAAAATTTATAATAAATCTATCGATTTTAAGAATTTATAAGTAATAATTATTAGATATAATAAATAAAAAAATAAATATAAATGTGATTGGAATATCTCTTAAATAATAATACATAAATTTAATTTATAAAACACAAAAAATAATAAAATTAACATTTTTTATTAGAGCACCAATTTAAGTGCATTTAATATAAGTATATATACATGTTAGAGGGGGTTGCATAATTTGTAGGGCCAAGAACCCTCAGGTTACTATTACCAACCACACCTGGTGAGTTGATGAAATTTGACAGGTCATTTTTTTTAATGGCAGGATTTAAAACCCAGATTTCATTCTTGAGGCTGGTGACGAAATCTTTGGTAAACAAGTATTCAGCTCTCTTTCTAAAATACCACTAATCCTAGTTCTAAAAGAACTTGTAATCTTGAACCAACCCAAACTTGAATTCCTGCATACAAACTAAGAACAATTTCAAGTATTATAAATAGGAAAGTTTACTTGTTAGCTCCTCCATTGAGTTTCCTTCTCTCTGCTTCTTCGCTTCCTCTCTTCTTTTTCTTGTTTATCTTGTTTCTAGTTCTCTTAAGTATTTCCATGGAGAACTGTGCTGATCCTAAAAGACCCAACTCAAGGGCTTCCATGGATTCTACTTCTCTTAAAACCCTTCAGTTTTCTTTTGGAAATCTTGGTTTAAAGAATGGCGAGTTTGATATTGATAATGTCTCGGCTACTACTCCTCAGGTCAACAGGGTTTCTTCGTCGTTGCCTTTGAATGGTTCTTTGACAGGCGTCTTTCCTGGTTCTGGATTGAGCAACCATATGACCCTAAATAGTGTGGGTTATCAAACCTATGGTTTTGCTGAAAACCCGACGGGGAAAACATTGAATACCAGGAATGGTTTTGGAGCACCATACCTGTATAATCTGACATCACAGAGACAGAAAGATTCCATGATCAATAATGTCAACTTGTTCAATGGTTTTTCTAATGGAAACCCTCGCCTTCCTTCTCATCCCGAAGCAATTTCCACAGAAAGAAATCTTTTGGGCAATGGTTTCAACATCAGTACAGCGAATTCTAGTGATGTCTGGAATCAACAAAAGATCAATGGCATTGTGCCATCACCAGGTAATTGGATTATTACTCTGGCCATGAGTGAATATGGCTCCAAAAAATTGCAGGATCAGTTGTTGAAGGACCCGAGAATTAAAAGCCTGATATTTAAAGAGGTTATTGAGTACATATTCCAGTTGATGACCAACCAATATGGACGCTATCTATTTAAGAAGCTGATTGAGTTAGAAGACGAAAATCAGCTGCGGATGATTATGGAGGAACTAACATTCTCTTGTGGATACATCTTCGATGCATCAATTGATAGATATGGCAGTTATTCAATTAAGAAGCTGATCAAAGTGCTTGAGAAGTCACCATTGGTTACTGAGGTTGTGAAAGCTTTGTGCAACAAATTCTGGGAACTGATGGTCAATATAACAGGACAATATGTGATACTGGATGCCTAGACGTTGTTGATTCTCAGAAGAATGACTTGCTCTACGTTGAAGCCATCAATAAATGTCTCAAACTGGCCACACATGAGAGGGGATGTGTATCCTTGAACAATTTCATCTTCCGCATCAAAGGTCGTCGAAGAGATCAACTTCTCAACTTGATCTATGATCATGTGGTGTACCTGGCATAAGATCCTGCAGGCAACTTTGTTGTGCAATGCGTCCTGGGACTCCAAAATCCTGCCATCATCGACAAAATCTGCTCAAAACTGAAAGGTTACTATGTAAAACTATCCATGCAGAAAGGAGGAAGTCATGTAGTGGAGAAGTGCTTGAGATCATCAGGGATGGATCATGTGGTACATGAATTTCTTCAGAGCAATCAACTTTTTCAAGTTGCCAAAGATCGATATGGAAACTATGTTCTCCAAACTGCTTTAAGAGAGACAAAGAAAAGGGGTAGTCCAGTTTATGAAGGTCTTGTTGTTAAACTTCAGAAACATCTGAACTCTCTGCAGCATGGATATGGAAGAAACATCCTCCCATTGATGACAGCCACAGTCCAGTTCAACAAAGCGTGATCAAGCCTCATCATATCTTCTTTTCATTGCAAGTAAATTGCATACAATATGTTATATGTTCAATGATTCTTGGTGCTTCTATTTCTTTTTTTTTTTTGGTACATTTTAGCATGGAAAGAGCTATGATTAGAGTAAATTCTCTGTTAAAACGGTTTAAGTCTTGAGTGTCGCATCAAATGTTAGATATGTAATCCCTGGTTTTGACTCGTTTTGTTGTCAAAGGCAATGAAACTCCCGTATATAGGTTTAATGAATTAAGTTTCCCTATAATCTGTTTTGTTCTGTGTATGAAACTTACGTATATAATTTAAGTTTCCATAAAATTCTCAAGCTTTTCAGGAAACACAAAAAAAGCGAAAAAGAAAACCAAATAGATGTATTAATCCGAAAATAAAGGGATCATAGATGACCGATGAGATGCCAAATGTGTAGAGGAAACTAGGAAAGAGTCGAAGTCATGAATCCTCGCTGTTCTTTTACTTTTCTTGATTCATTATTTCTTTCTTGTTTTCTCTTCCTTGGTAATTTTAAGTAGATATAACAAAATATGTTTTATATTGTGTTTATTTCATGTCAAACATAAATATAAAACATGAAATTTATCACATTAAATTTGTGTTGGTATTCTAAACACAAAGTATATATTTTTTGTCAAATCTTTATATAATTTTTTCAAAATTTTAAATTATATTATTTTTGTAAATTTTTTGTTATTACTATTTAAAATTATCAAGCTAGTTTTAGAGAAGAGTAAACTATAGAATATTTCCTAAAACCAAATCTTTGAGAAGTTCAACTCAATACTATTTTATCACTTATCTTTTAGAGTAATGGCCTAATAGTGTAGGACCAAAATAAATGCAACTCTTTATGATTTGAGTTACATTCTGTTATTGGGAGGCAGCAAAAAACCCCAACCAAATTCTCCAGTCATATATCCTGCAGCTGCACTATTGCAACTTGCAAGCTTCCCTCTTCCCAATACCATTTCTAATTTCAATTCAAGAAGGGAATCGATTTCGAAACCTAAATGACTCAAAAAGTGATCATAATTCAAATCCTGGATACTAAAAAAAATTATAGATAGGCCAACAACAACAAACATATATTTAGATACATTATGTAATGAAACAAACATATCTGATTCTGATAACTAGGAAGCCATGCCATTGATTAACTGCTGCTGTTTGGCTTGATAAAAATTGCATGAAAAACCCGCGCACACTGATAGGTGTTTTGGTCCATGACTCCATGGATCTTCTGGGTGAGCAGCTCTAATACTCAATTTACAGAAAACTACTTACATTATCTGTGAAACCGTATAAATCTTGGGAAAATTTAAATGCACCCCTTTTTTTCTCTATATATCTCCCTTTGTTACAAAATTTTTTATATATAAAATTACTTACAAGTTTTATAACTTTTAAAAATCCATTTTCAAAAAGTTATAATACTTTTTGAAAATACACTTTCAAACAATCATAACACATTTCAAAAATGCACTTTTGAGGGTGTTGGAGTAAAATTTTATGAAAAATTATAAAAAAGAAAATTTTGTTAAAATTATTTATAAATAATGTAATAAAAAATTATAAATTTTAAAATTAATAAAAAAATTATTTTTATTATTTTCATCTTAGAAAAAAAATTATATCTTATGAAACCTTACTAAATTAAAAATAAAATAACAAACACAATTTTTTATAAATTTAAATTTTATTATTTTTATTAAATATTTTTTATCAATTATTAAAATTTTATAATTATTTTAATTAAACTTAATTCTTTGGAAAAATCTTCCTATCTATCTACTTATCACATGAATTTCTTCAGTTAACATATTAAATTTAATGAAATTGTCAAATATTTAATAATATTACTTATATAATTTTAAAACATTTTAGCTCTTTATATGTTAATCAAATTTTATAGTTTCGTAACATCAAAAAATAAAATATTTAATTAAGATCTCATTATATTTTTATTATTTATTTTAAATTAAAATAATAAAACTAATTTTTTATTAATTTTAAAATTTATAATTTTTTTAATAACAACATTTTTATTACACTAGTTTATAAATAATTTTAATAAAATTATTTTATTTTTGCAATTTTTTATAAAATTTCACTTTTTCACTCTATAAAATGCATTTTCAGAGAAATGTTATGACATTTCATAAATGAAAAATATCTAAAAACTTGAAAAAAAAAAGTACTTAAATAATTTCACTAACAAATAATTAAAAAAAATTAGAGAGAAAAAAAAGTTGGGTGCATTTAGTAGCTCCCTAACATTTCACTTCTATTATTTTCTACGAAACCCTGGCTTTTATAGCTACCTCATGTCAGTGAAACACTCAACACTTTTCATCAATATTCAGAGATCTATCATCATCATTCTCATTTATATAAGTAATCCTTCCAATATTAATTGGAAAACTATATGACCACTTTTAGATCTAACAATTTAAAATACCACACGACACAACATAAATACACAAATTATGAGATCTAATCATATTCCCCACTCAACCAGCAGTACAAACAGGGGACTCAGATTGATGAACAGCATACTTACGCAAATATCAAGGAGGTTCCACCAGAAACAATTTATCAAAAATCAGTTCAAGAGATTATTAGGTACAAAAGCCTATGATTCCGGAAACCAGCGTAAAGAAAGACAAAGAAAATAAAACGAAAACGGAAGACATAAACTAATAGCATTGTATAATATCTACTATATATATCAGCTACCTCAGAAAACAAAACTCATAGTAGTATGCAACAGTTTATATGAAATATACAAAATAGTACATGATTCCTTATAAACAGGTGAGTTTTATCAAAAACTTTTGAAGTGTTCTCTAACTACCTACACTTTGACAGAAACATCCTTGTGAGAACCATTCCTATCATTAAAAAAATTTCCAAGCATTGCCTTGGCTCAAGAATCCATGTCAAATATTTACCTCAACATTTTGCAGTAGTTTGCTCTGCTTTGGACCTGTCAACATCGGTGGATATCCAAGTTGCAACACCAGAAATCGAGATATTTCAAGTTAAAATGATTTGCCAAAACCTGTAGCATACATGTAATGACCATATTATTCTCAATTGAATTCTCTACATAGCATAGACTATGTTGGTAAAGTTAATACAGCTTACTTTTCAACTACGGTCAATAATTGAAAATAATAATTATTACAAAGTCCTATTACCCCAAGCTAAAAAGCAGAGGGATCAAGACAAATACCAGCCAGCTTATCAACAATCATTCACATTGATACCAAATAAAAAAATAAAAATAAAAAAAAGAACAGGCCCTAACAAAACAAAAAGGAAGAAGGTAATCATTCTTCATTGTCGATCAAGCGCACATAACAAAGGCTAAAAGGTGTAGAATACACATAGCCACAAGTAAATTGTTAAATTCATGGTAGCAAGCTCACTCCTCTCTCTTTTTCTATTCTACCTCAACCACCTAAGCTTTGCCATCTATCACCTCAATTTTTTAAAAGGTTTTAGAAAATCACCTTGCCATTATGAGCAAATAAAATAATTGAGTTCCCTATTTAGTTAGTCACTACATTAAAAAAGCCAGGTTAAAAGACTTCACTTAACATGGCTAAGCAATACTTCAACCAAAAAAGGCCACGTCATAAGTCATTAGAAGATGTGCTACATGGATTTTATCACTTCTAAATTTGGGGAGGGAGGTACAGGTGATTCAATGAGCAACATTACAGTTCAATAGTCTACTTGCAATAAGCCTCTTATCCTCGCATCGTGGTACAACTTTGGAACTGGATCCTCCAGAAAAGCCACAGGTAAACATGAGGTTAAGAGAATGATTAATGACAGCCAAAGAGATTGAAGCTTTAAACAGGAATAAGGCTCCAGGGCAGTAGGCGTGGGTAGAGGGAGAGACTCTTTTAATCCGTAGAAAATATGGAACAAATTAGGGATGAAAACGAATCGGGTCAGGATAAATTTTTGCTCACCCCAACTCCTAGAAAATTATATCCCAACTCCAATCCAACCTGACATCGGGTTATTTGTTTTATACCCGATTCCAACCTAACACATATATGTATAACCTATGCCCCACCTGCATCCAATCGGAATTAATTTAATGATTTTAATTTATTATTGTATTATAAAAATATTATTTTTTAAATAAATTATATCTTAATTATATAAATATAATATTTTTATTAAATTAATATTTTACATTAAGATATTAAATAATAATTTTATTAATATATACATATATAAATCTAAAATTAAATAAATAATAAAATATCTATTTTATACATATCCTGAGATGGCTCGGGACGGAGTACCCTAAAACTCACCTCCAATACCTCCCCAACTTCTTTTAAAAAAAAACCAACCCGCCTCTGACGCAACTCCCGATTTCAAAATAACCACCCCTATTGGATTGGGGTGGATCAAATCGTGTCAGTATAGGTTGTTTTACCATCACCAAACAAACCATAAGGAAATAAGATATATTAGTACTCAAAGCAACACCTAGATGTTGCATTTTCTCTAGTTCCAACACACAAAGTGACCCAGAATGAATTCTAAGACTATTTCCCAACTTGAAAATCCAACTATTGGCTTCCAGTATGACTACTCGTTTATAATCCACTAAAACTAAAACCTTGTACATCCAGGGAACTATCTCCTGCATGTACCATAGATATCATTGATAACATTATCTAAGCAAAATTACAGAATACCTTCATTTTGTCTTAGAAATACATGAAATCTTAATTACCAAGTGATTTCCTCATTGACTCATAGCTATAGGTGGGCCATTTAATATAAAGATAGAAAGGGAACACTGACCTCCAAATTGAGTGCGCATAGAGCCACAGAAAGACACTACAAGAATAAACAATTATCAACCAAGCATAAAATGATTACTTAGAAACAAATTTGTTTCAATGAGTAGAATAAGAGATTCGAACATCAGATAAGGAAGTGGTTATTAAGTCTTTTATGATAGTTTGCACTGAGATATAGTACATTTTGTTTTATTTAATTCTTTTAGTTTTGTAGTTCAGCAAGTAGACTGACAGCTAACAGCAGCTTATCTCAAAGAGGTATTGAGCTTTTGAGTTTCCCCTACCTCGCAATCAGATGGAGAAAGAATCTATAGAATAATATGGGCTAAGGGTGATTTACTAGGCACCAGGTTTACTGAAAATTTAAGAAGTCAAGAATCTTATTTTAGGTCTTTTATGTTATCAGATTTCTTTTTGTGATTAGTCTATCACATTCCCAGCAAGTTCTAAACATATAACCACCCTGGATTTGCCTGCTTAAACCTCACATGATTTTCTTTGAGACCCTAATCAACATTCAAATTCTAGCTAAAGGTTAAATTCACTGTTCATGTTACTCGTCACCAGCAATGTTCAAAGTACCAAGCACTCTACAACTTTTAGAGTACATGATCCAAATCTAATTCACCATATTTCTTTGGACATATTAAAGCCCCATTGTTCACTACCCTTTCACCCATAGTTAACTCCAAACTTTTGACCTCTAAATATTCCTCCCTGACCATACTAGATCACATTGCTCTACATTCCTACATTGAATCTTCCCTCTTATATATTTTAGAACTACTGTACCATGTCCAGCAAACATTTTATATGATACTTCTGAGTAGACAATCTAAGATAAAATTTTAAAGAATGCATAAACGGTATGAAAAAATTCATACACCAATTTTCCCCCACCTCATCTTTAGAACTATGACACCTCAATTTCCACTTAAATCCCTAACATTAGGTGAGGTTTTCTATCTTCAAAAGGGAGTAACACCCCCACTTCATGAAATTTTAGCACCAGAAGAATCAACGAGCTCAGATTTTTTTTTTTTTGGGGGGGGGGGTTGGTGGCGGGAAAGCAAAGCTGATTTTCATTTAATGAAATAGCAGTACAAAAGGTAGCCGATACAAGGACTGCAAAGCAGCAAAAAAGAGAATGAGCACCAGAGACAACCTGTAATAGCCACCAACATGCAACTCAGATTAACTAAACATCAACATTAAACTGTTAATCTATTGATGCCAGACTTAGCAAGACCAACAGCTTAAAATTAGGTGAGGTTTTCTATCTTCAAAAGGGAGTAACACCCCCACTTCATGAAATTTTAGCACCAGAAGAATCAACGAGCTCAGATTTTTTTATTTTTTTTTTGGGGGGGGGGGGTGTGGCGGGAAAGCAAAGCTGATTTTCATTTAATGAAATAGCAGTACAAAAGGTAGCCGATACAAGGACTGCAAAGCAGCAAAAAAGAGAATGAGCAGCAGAGACAACCTGTAATAGCCACCAACATGCAACTCAGATTAACTAAACATCAACATTAAACTGTTAATCTATTGATGCCAGACTTAGCAAGACCAACAGCTTAAAATTTTGTTCTATCAAATTAGACACGTATTAGCATGGTATTACTATACCTCTATTCGAAATATCTGTTAAAAATTTTGCATAACATGAAAGTCCAGAAACTGCAATAAATGTAAAATATTCTATAATCAATTCCTCAATGGTCTAAATGAAAGATTAATACTACACTGTTCAAAAAGACTTGAGATAAACTTTGCTGCTTACAACAGCAGTAAAACCTCAAGGAACTCAAGCTGCGAAGACACAGACAGTTCACTGTTATGCAGGATAAACAACCCAAGTCACCCTTCCGGTTGCACCTGCCAATATGCTCTATGTAAACCCTCCCTCTGCCCCTACTGCCAGCCCATCACACCCAACAATGATACTAGTAACAGACAGACAGAAGAAAGAAAAACTTGAGAAAAAGATCAATATGAAAACTTATCAGTAGCAATTCTCAAAATCTGATTCTTTTGCATAATATTCTGTACAAGAGTCATTTGAAGAAGCCCTTGTTCAAAGGAGATTAGAAAAAACAAATTTTTGCAATGGACAAACCAGAAACAATAATTATACCACACATTTTTGAATTAGTTACAACCAATAAACTACGTTTCAGTGTCTAGAAATTGGTCCACAGGTTAATTGCAACAAAAATTAGCTGGATTGTTTAATTATATTTTCAAAAATAGAACCAGACAAATCGTCTTGATTCATGTTTCTTTCCTAATTCCATTTTAAAAATAAATAGTCAAAAGCTAGGATTCAGCATTAATAGCTTTCAATGGCTACACCCTAAGGTAAGCTATAATGTTAAAATCTAGCTTATCAACTACTTAGCAAGAAGGGACTTGGTTGATGTATTGCAGACAAACCTCAAGTATTTCCAAAAAATCTATGTCAAGATACACTCCATATAGAATCTATCTATCTAAACCATCCCCATCTGGATAAACATCGTATAAAAAGCAACCACCAACTCAGACAGCAAGTAAATCTACAAGTTTACATGTCTCCTATGGCAATGTGGGAACAAACAGCATAAGGTCCTTTTACTGCAAGAATCCAACTAAGCACTCCTGCTAAATAGCTGTCACAGTCTCTAGACTTGGAAGGCATAGATCCCAAATCCCTCAATCCAGCTGTCAAAGTCTCAAGACTTAAAAGGAATAAATCCCACGTCACATAAAAGAAGAAAATGACTCATCTGATCTCCATCTCAAAAAGTGAGGACATTGAAGATGCATGCGCCTCAGCAAAAACTAGGAACGTCTTACTCCCTTTGTTCCATTCTATTAGTCCCATTTTCCCTTTTTAGATGTCCCAAAACTATATCCTCATTTCATTCTTCAGCACCTAATACAATTTACTTTTTCTACCATTTATATTAACCTTCACCTTTTTGGCATTAAAAATCATTGAACATAAATACTATAAAAAAAAAGTTTAAATAAAAAACACCAACAGTCAAAAGTCTTTTTGATTCTCCATACCAAAATCAAACATGTTCAAAGAAAATAAGACAGATATAGTGGAAATATCAATTCACCCCAAAATTTTGATGATTAACGAACCTAAGTGAAGAGAAACGAATGATAAAACCACTAAAAACATAAAGTAGACAGTTCAGGACCTGATGCCCAATTTATCAGCATTTAGGATCACCTCAAGTTACAAGGAGAATGCCTAAAACATCCAGCAAACGGCCAGTCACAATATCTGCTTAAATCATCTCTGCTTAAAAGTTTTATATGCATAGTTGCTTAAAGCATCTCTGCCTCTCTTCACTAAATAAAGGAGGAAAGGCGAAATCTGGAAGTGGATTTAGTGCCTATACAAGTTCACCCTTCTTCCAAAAGAATGTAAACTTCAATGATTGACAGGTGTAGCAATGAACCACAGTTGTTTCTGAACAACAAATCAGTAATGCCACAGCTATGTTTAGATACAATTGTGGTTCATATAGATCAACAGAAGATAATCACTAAACATGCACCTCAATTGAATGTAGGCAGCACTGAGGGGAATGTAGCTCAAAAATAAAGGGAAACCCAGCATCACACATAATTAACTCAACACAAAGCACTTAACAATTTTTTAATAAGAGAATCAATAAAAATTCCTTAAAAACAACTAAGTCGACCAGAGTTCAAATTTGTAACAGGAAATAAATTTCTTTTAACTTTGTACTCAGTATAATTACAGAAGATAAGAAACAGATGTACTAACCAAGTCAGAAATATGGGCCTACACTCAGAAGCAAATGTTCCCGGGATACATTTGTCAGGAAAAATTACAATATAGACAATCCTGCCAAGAGTTTCCACAAGTTATCAACGCTGCTTTCATGTCATAGTTGTATTTTGTCCACAGATTGAACCACCACAAGTTATCAACACTGCTTTCATGTCGTAGTTGTATTTTGTCCACAGATTGAACCACCCTTCCATGCAAATTTTCTCGCAGCCAACTACAAAAACATCAATCAATGGAAGAAACTAAGCAAGAACTGATAAATAAGTGGAAAAGACAGGGAGAGAGAGTCTTGAATTCAGCATCTTTCTTCTATCCTGGAAGAATAAACTTTCCCTATTTTTATAGCAGAAAATGGCAATGAAAGAAGAAGTTGTAAACTTAAGCAAGAAGATTTACATGTGAGCAAGCAAATAAAATAACAAAAACTCTATTCTTGAAACAAAAGAGGCACAAATTTTCAACTTCAGGTTATACTAAATGGTAGTTGGAAAATATTATTTGTACCACTCACAAATTTTTGTACACCTTGACATGGCATGTAATTAATGCTTTGATTGTAATATCTCATTTATGAATTAGTGGACTTACCAATGAATTGATAGACCCCACATTTAATTATCCAATAATTATATACCATGTCAGAGAGTAAAAAAAATTTCGGAGAAAATTGGTGGGACAAGTAGCATGACTCATGTTAGTTTACCAGCAAAATCAACAAAAAAAGATTAACAAATAACACAACACAAATTCTCACTTTCACTTCAATAACAAAGATGAAATGTTTCTATTCATGTCCAGACTGAGATTCATTAACAAATAAGTATGAAACTGTACTAAGTACCTAATGAGACTATTTCCTCATTCTCAAGCTGGTCTCCAACAATTAATGGCAGACATGTCTGGCCGACATGGCAACATTTGTGAAGCACCATGACCTGAAGGATACAACCATGAAGTCATTCTCTGGTTTAATCGGTGATTGATTATTTAACAGCAAAAGAAGGAAATTACAAACCAAGACAGGAATTAAAAATTGCAATACCTGAATTTGGAGCACCAGCTGGTAAATTAGTGGTGGGAGTAATCGGAAAACCCATATTATTTGAAGGTGGTCTTTCAACATGTGGTCTAAAGTAACCTGCCAAAGAATTAACATAAGTGTCATCAAAAGGTAGAGACTATGGCTCAATTTTTCAACAAAGAGTATAGGGGGACCATAGATGCATCTTATCAACACTTTAAGGCCACAAGGCAAGAAAGAGGAAGCTCTGAACATGAAATATGAATGAATAAGTACAAATCAACAGAACAATTCACATACTTGTTCATGGACTTAAGGCCATGAGCTCTTAAAAGAGTTAAATACAGGTAAAGGCTCATCAAAAGTAAAAACTTAGCCATGACAACAGTTCGAAGCAAGATAATAAGTAGATACTACCAGAGTGTGCTACAGATTGCAATGAAAATTTTCATATACTGCATAAGGCAGGCATTCTTTTCATATTTATATGATCAACATGTTCTATTGTTTTTGGATTTTTCTCCTTTAGTTCAGTAGAGCATCCATAACAACAACATGCAACACTTGAAATCACTAAAGTTAGATTGCCACCACCAGCATAGAAGGGCATATGTTTAATTTGCAGGTAACAACAATATGATCAGGTCAAAAACAGAAATTATTGCCCCTAAACATCCACCTTTAATCATGCAAGCTTCATGAGAATTTGGAATACAAATTTCATTAAAGTAAATTTACAATGAATGAAGCCCAAAATTTAATTGAAGGACAGGATAATGCACACCTTCCTGCACAAACAATGGACCAGCAGGTGATGGATTTCTTCCCGCTATCCACCCACCACATTGATTATCAGTGTTATATTCTCCTGCAGGCATTCTCCACTGTTCATCAGCAATAAATGGCCTCCGACCATCATGTTGCGATAGCAGTGAGTATTGAGGAGGATATGAATGCTGAGGATGTGGTGGCATGGCAGGCTTTGTGAATGAGAAATGGCTAGATGAGGTTTGCGGCAGACTAGGGGGTAAAGGTCTTTGCACAAAGGCTGTATTACCAGGTTGAAACTGTTGATTTGGTTGAGAGGATTGGGCATTTAAGTACATTTCATTATGTCCATATTCCAATTGCCTCGAAGAATTATATCCAGAAGGCTCTCTGGAATTGCAGACTCCTGTTGCAAAGCAAGATGATTGCTGTGGAAACAATTCACTTTTCACAGCAGCATCAATATGGCCCCCATGAGGTGTGTTTCCAGCCATTTGAACTATCTGATTACCCTGCATACAAAGGCATAGTATAAATAAAAAGCACCAAATACTGAGTAGCAAGCCAAGAAAACTCCCAGGACTCTTACATTCGGTGTCCCTCGGAATTCATGTGGTACAAGTGGTTGATATGCCAACTGAGGTGAAGACTGTACTGATGACTGGGGTGGTAGCATGGGTTGAGATAACAGTGGAGGTTGAGTTGGCAATGGTGGTTGAGGTATGAAGGCTGGAGGAGGGCATGAAGGTGGAGCAGGAGGAGGTGGTGGTTGTGTTGGCAGAGGTGGAGGAGGTGGAGGTGGTGATGGAGATGATGGAGGTGGGGGTGGGGGTGGGGGTGGTGAAGGTGGCAAAGGTGGTGGGGGTGGAGGAGAATCTGGGGGCAATGGTGGGGAACCCTCTGGTATAGGAGGGAATTCATTGGCACTATTTGAAGCCGGTTCCATAACCCTATCAGTGCCCTGCTGCTGCAAGTCCATTACGAGACCATTTGTGAATGATGGTCGGTCATCCTTCGGGTGTCCAGAAACATCTTCCATTTCAAGCTCACCGTCCACATCTTCTAAGATGCAATGACGCCTGTCAGTTGGAGTAACTGTACATGTTTCCAACTCTCCTAAAGCATGAGCTGGTTCTAGCGGTGATGCATCAGGAGATTCTCTGCACGGACTGCTTGAAAGATCTTCTTCGTCTTCATCTTCAAATGCATTACAAGATAAAAAGCCAGGCAGCTGAAATGTAGCATTACTGGTTACAAGAACCAACAAAATTGATGTCAGAAAGTTGATGTTCTTCTCAAATGACAAATACTAGAAACTGGAGGATGGGACACAAATGCTACTACAAACACTGGAAATAACTTCAAAATTAGTAATTTAAGAAGACTATTATGTAAGATAACTCAAAAAATAGTAGCTGAATATTCTAATCAGATCAAACAACAGTAGCAAATCAGTGAAATGGGGTGTTTATACTTTGGTCTCAGCTGAAAATCAGATTAAACTTGCCTATTTGTTTTGGTTTGGTTTGGTTTGAAAAGCAGAAGTTTTAGTTTAGTCTGAAAATCAAACTGATTAGTAATTTGGTCTTAATTTGGTTTCAACTATATCTGAAACCAAACTTCAACTCCATCCCAAATTGTTTGGGTCCTATTGACTTCAAGGAGTTTAAGAAAAAAAGCTTTGACTTTAATGTATTTAATATTAAATTTTAAAATTTTTTTATAAAATTAAAGTTGCATGATTTTTAATGTCCAAAAGTAAAAATAAAAAATAAAAAATAATTTTAAAATATAAAAAAGAAAAGTTTTAGATGTTCAAAAAAGAAAAGAGGACGTAATTTTGGTACATCCCAAAAAGGAAAGATGGACAAAGAGAATGAGATAGAGGGAGTAGTAGATATTGTATTTATTTATCATTATAATAATTTGGTTTAGATGATTGAAAGAATTTTCAGACCTGCCATACTCATCAACAAGCATCCCTTCCATTTCTCTTATAGGATCATCTAGAGCACGCTCAGCCCGAGACGGACGCCTTAGTGAAGATCCTGAAATTGTATCATCATTTGAAACTCCAATGTCATCCATATAACGACGCAGAATAGATTCAGGTAAAATTTTCCTCTCAAGCCACAACCGTAAAACCTGGTATAGACATTATATCCCTTTATCCTTCAGAGAGAGGGGGAAAAAGGAAAAAATAGAAGAATAATTTCTTATAGTAAAAAACACGATAGTATACCTTGAGACATTGACGACGATTTTCACGAGCATTTACTCCAGGTGGAGCAGCTGCACCAAGGAGACGGGGCAATGCTGTTTGAACTATAGGGATATATGAAGCACCAGCAATGCCTAAATAAACATTAACCACAACCATTTACATGAATTACTGCATTAATAGATCACATTTGACTATTTCAGTGTGCGTGCATGCAAGTTGAAGAGCAATTAAAAGAGAGTTCTTATTAAAATAAACATGCATTCATCCAAAAGTCTAAAGGAGATGTGACCCAGAATGAATATTGTCATAACAAATAAGGAAATTAATGCTAGACCAGGAAAAAAAATGGATAAAACTAAACAATTTTTTTCTTAATTGCCTGCATCAAAGAGATTCAGTATTAGAGAGTAATTGAAAACATTCATAACAAAGATTGCAGAACCAACCTTTCTGACTATGTGAACATTGGGTGATTGAATCAACAAGAAAGAACAGGTCAACTTTACGATGAAAACTGGGCTCACTTTCCAACTTCCGAATAAGAAGTTCAACAACCTGCAAAGAAACTACGTATTCTAAAACTACCTCCAAAAAGTAGTCTTCAATAGAATTTTGACATCATCAAAATCATATGCATAATTACAATATTGTTTAAAACAGTTATATATCATAACATACAAATTTGGGGTTGAGCAAGCTCATCTTGGCATTGTTGAACCAACACCAAACACAAATAAGCATATTATTTAACTTACTTCATTTGCAATGCCATACTTGGCACAATCAATAGCAAGGCGAGTCGCACGTCCAATACTTTCTTTAGTCCTCGATAAAGTCTCTATCATTCCTTCAAAAGCATCTCGTGCAACAGCTGCCTCAGTACCACCACTGAGAGAGCCTTCAGCAGCCATGTGTCCCGAACTAGCTCTTCTCTCTTCGATCTCTTCAGCATCATGTTGATTTAGGGATCCTGACTGGTGACCAAGAGTTGATGGAGAAACTAGATTTGTCCGATGAGCAATTTCTTGTGCATCAGCCTGCATCACATTGCTCATTGCAGATGAAAATGGCTGAACAGCAGGACTGGGGCTCGCCCCCTGAACATCAGACATCGACACAAAAATAGAACTGGGATTTCCAAGAGAATATTGTTGAGAGTGAGCTTGTCTCCTTTTCGCCTGAGCAGCTGCAATAAGATGCTTCATCGACAAAGCAGAATCCAGAGTCTTGGAATCAATCAATGAACTGCTTCTATCTTCTCGAAAGACATCAAATCTGAACAGAAAAAGATTAGACTACAATAGGCAATAAAGATTCTTATAATACCTCTAAAAAGAAGATTAATTAAACATAATAGTAACAAGGATAATGCAGAGCCATACTCCATTGAAGTTTTGGTAACAAAAGCAGTGTCATTGACACGTGAAATTGATTTTGGAGTAGATTTCAGTCTCTCTACAGAAGAAGCTGGCCTATTTCTTTGACTCAAAACCTGATTTTGAGAAGACTTCAAACCATCAGAAACCACACCGGACCCCTTATCAGAGCCAGATGGAGCCTTTTTCTGAATTCCATTACTCGAAACATTAACAGTAGCCTTAGTAGTTCTGTATTGTTCAACTATTTGTTTGGTGGCAGAAACCAGATGAGGAGACTTCCTTGGGGAAACCAAGACTGATTTAGCCTCCTTGGAAGACAACTGCTCTGATTTTGATCTTTCAGGAGTGATGAAGGCATGAATAGAAGGCCTCGCTTTGACAATTTGTGGTTGAAGAGGTGACATAAAATCATTTGCTAATTGTGAATAAGCATCCTTGGGACCATTAGTCTCATATCTGGTGGAATCTCCAACACTACGTTGAGCATTGATAGCAGTAGCGTGACTTGCGTCGATGCTCTTTGAAGAATCAGAAACAACAGAAGTGACCTTAACATTCTTGGCAGGTCCTCCATGAACTGGAGTTTTTGGATCTTCTTCTTCATCATCTTCAAAAAGACAAACAGCTCTCCGCCTTTTGGATAATTGGGTAGCTGGATTTTTCACATTGGAACTTGAAGTGTCATTCTTCAATTCAACAGGATTTTTTCCAATCTTATCCTCGGAATTAAGAGAAGCAGAATCAGAGATACCCTCCAAAGCCTGCTGACGGCGTTTCAATAGGAGCAGCACAGCTTCACCACCAGAAACATCAGAACTAGTGGCCGTTGGGGCTCTCAATGCTAAAACATGAGAAGTGGCTTTTTTCAACTCTGATTGTTTAGCTGTTTTGTTGTTGACATTGTTAGAACTTGGAGAATCACTTTTAATGTTTTTGGCAACAGATCCCTTGGAAGCATCATTTTTCATATCTACAAACTTTGACTTTTTGGCAGGAGGTAAACTTTCATCTGTTCCCAATTTAGGCTTTCCAAGTCCAGGTTCACCCCTTTTTTTCTTGCCAGTGGTCTCACCTTTGGAATTGGCCACAGTGTCCCGTACACCATCAGTGGCCTTGAAGTTGCCTTTGGTTTTCAGCAATTCCTTTGCCTTTTTACCACCAGTGTAATTAGAATCTGATTTGAGAGCATCTGGTGAGAATTTCCCGACACCGCTGCCACATATTTTGCTTTTTACTCTATCTTTCACTCTCTCTTTCGGTTGCTCCTCAGACTCATGCCGATAAAGACAACCACCAGATTTCTCATCCTTCAATAATGTTGCAGCTAAGCGGCTGCTTTTTTGTCCTTCCTCGCTTCTTTTCTTTGGCCAGGGAGCCATATTCTTTGACTTTTGATCTTCCCTCAATGTTTTCTTGGTACAATTGACAGTAGCAATTTTATCATCAGAGAATTCCTCTATATGAGACGGCTTATCTAAAGATGATAGAGACAACACCTCCTTTTTAGGTTGTTCAACATTTGACAGTTTAGGTTTCCCCTCAGAAGACATAATCGGAGATGAGCTATCATCTGCATGACCCGAAATTGATGGCTTTATATCTTCACTATTATTCTCACCTCTGTGTGAACAGCAACCCAAATTAGACACAAGATCACTTTTTCCCTCACTAGTGGCTTCTCCACCAGATACCACTTCACCTGTTCCATTCTTTAAGTCAGCCTCTGCACCATCACCCTCAACCCCATCAACAGATGAAGCCTCACAGCCAGGTGTTGATCTGTCAGTTTCATCTCTTAAACCACTGGACTTCTCTTTATGTAATTCATCAAATGCGACACAGATTTCCTTCACAGCTTGGACAAAGTGCTTAGTTTTAATTTGACACTTAGCAGACAATTTAGTCTTTGTCTCACTAGTAAACGCCTGAATATCACCAGGGGCAACAAAAGCTCTGTACAAGAAGAAAAACATAGTGGGAAAAGTAAGCAACTAGAACACAAGTGAACTGAAGTTCAAAGTGTAGTGTAAGAGACAATAATGATGCATGCATGCATCTCTTGGTTGGGATGAACAGCATTGCTCCTTTTTACACTCCAAATGCAGAGTGAAAAACTTCAATAATGCAAGATGAAAATCCCCATGCTCAAACGTGCATGAACAGGATGTGCTGAGGGAATATGAGAAAAGGCACCACCAAGTATTAAAAAGTAAACAAAAGAAAGGACGACCAGATTCTGATTTCAACAAATTTAAAGATGTCTTCTAGAAATTCAGGAGCAAAAGCATCATCATTCAATCTCAATCATTATGATCCAAAAATGAATAAGTTTTCCAATGACGGTATAAGGTTTAAGCATCACAGCTTAAGCGTAATCATAGATATGCAAATATGGATTCAACAAAACGCTCAGGAATTTTGTCGCATCCCAATTACATAAACACTAGCTTTAAGAAACAAGTTGAAGATATTTAAATTTATCAACTTGGTCATGAACATTATGAGCTGAAGGAATATGAGAAAAGGCACCACCAAGTATTAAAAAGTTAACAAAAGACATAAGAACAGATTCTGATTTCAACAAATTTATAGATATCTTCTAAAAATTTAGGAGCAAAAGCATCAACATTCAATCTCAATCATTGATCCAAAATGAATAAGTTTTGAATTCAAGTTTTAAGGTTTAAGGTTTAACCTCACAGCTTAAGCATGATCATAGATATGCAAATATGGATGCAACAAAATATTCAAGAATTTCAGAAGAAAAAAATCCCAATAGAAGTACCAAACAGATGAACATTTCCAAAATACCCATATTCCCAGAATCAATTCAATGTTTCCCCATAAATCTAAACCACCTCTGCAAATATTTCTAAGGACAACTCCAGCAGTACTCATTTTCAGGGCAGTTAAATGCCGTTATTCAAAGGCTTCTAAGCATACCATATGTAAACCACCACACATTGATGCTTAACAAACTTCAGCCAAAATCTCAAACTGCTAAACTATAGCATATATAATATGACCAGAACCACAGACACTCCTCTAATTCATGGTTAGAGTTAGGGAAGCTTTATTCAGACACAACTTAAGTAATTTATTCAAGAAAACCTTTTAACATGGTAGTAAAACTGAAAACCTTATGTCCAGACAGTCTCTAAATATAAACAAGATTGGTTTGAACTTTATTTCTTTCAATATACTTATAGCTGCAAAACCTATCCATTCAACATTCAAGAAGAAAAGCAGACTAAGAAATGCTGTTGGCCATAATAAAAACTCCATTTTAAAAACAATGATCCATTATTGCACCCTAAATTTGCTACAGTCATATACTATGAATAAGTCCTCCACCAAGATTGGTCACGATCAAAAATAAATTAAAAAAATAATTCTATAATCCTATGTTAATGCAAATGTGAGAATAAGATCTAGCATAGTATAAAAAGTACCTAAATCACAAATCCATTTAACACCAGCAATAAAAAACTAGAAAAATTGCAATGTCATTCGATTCAAACATCAAAAAAGCTACACTAACATTCAAATGCAGCAGTTACAATTTAGTGATAAAGAATGGTCATGAGTCATGACTACTAATTAAGCTAAACACCATTGTTTTCTTGAACAACATGACTTCAACATTCGCTACAGCCCACAGCTACATCTATATTAAGAGCCTAAGCATTGTTGAAATAAAGTTTTTAAGAAAATAATAATAACAAATAAAATTATTTAAAATAGGTGTTTTGTCTGTAAATAGTTTTCGTTATATAGACCTATCACCTTCTACAAGCAGAAATTTCAATTTGGAGCTTCAATATTAGCTGTCACAAGCTCATTTGCATTTGCCATAAAAGACAAAATCTAATTTTGTAATCCATGTTTTGCCTACTTCAGCTTTTTAAAGCAGAGAAAATATTTCAGAAGCTAACACAAACAGGAGTAAAGCATCATAACTTTCCATATAAGTTGACATCAACACTAAAAGATTGCATAAATTATGAGAAATGGTTGCAAAATGACCAGAGAAATGAAGCCATTAAGCAGACTTTAGAACTTTCAATTGCCATTAACAATTATGAAATTCAACAACTACATGGTATCTTAACTCCTTTTGTAACAAACTGGAAATAAGGAATAAACTTGAACCCAACCCTAACTAACCCACATATGCTATATCAATATTCCCAAGCACAGCACAATAGAAAGCCTCATCAACTACCATCAGCTGCTTAGCTAACAACTCAAATATTAAAAATGGAGGAAAGATATCTTCCACTACACCAAATGAAATTATAGCTCAAATATTAAAAAATTACATTAAAAAATTAATTAAGGCAACATGAGATGCACATGTCAATCAAGAACATGTACAAGTAAAAAAAATATTGCACCATTTGTCATTGTATCAATGTTTGATTTTCTGCATCCTAGAACGAAAAGCTCAGTTACCTTAAGGACATGTCACTATTTCTCAAATTATCAAAGAAGGAAATATAACATGTAAAATTCTCAGATAATCAGCATGACTAATAACATCTGTCAAATAGAATTCCCCAAACAAAGGTTAGAATGGTGAGCTCCATGAGTTTATATTATGCTATCTAAAGCTAAAAGACAGAGCTGCCTACGGTACAATACTGCAACATAGAAGACTCAGCATAGAGCCTTCCATATTACAAATTTTCTCCTGTTGTTGTTAGAACATGCATCCTACAATCTCTTGATCAGAGGAGCTGGATGGAAAGAAAAGCAACAATGGATACCGACATCACAGGAGAGAGAATAAATAAAGCCAGTTTCAATGCATCCTCCAGTCAACACAGACAAGAAGCAAAAGACTTCAATTAGCAATTATAAAGACTACATCATAGTTTGTCTACTTGGATCAGCATATGTAACCTGTTATTTAGAATGCAACAAATTAATATCCCATTCAAGGAACTTATGCAGTAACACCTCATGTATTTTTCTCATCTTCCATCTTATGGTAAAATGTGTTTTCCCTCCTAACAGAAAACAGATCCAAAACCTAAAACAGATCCGTCACCTGTCTTTATTCATTATTTTACCATCTAGCTCATTCACCAAACATTTATAAATTGAATGTGAAATACTTACATTTCTTGTGTTCCAAAGAAGTGGACAAAATATTTCTTAGGGTCAGGTTCTCGCTCCCAATCTTCAGGCCGGCTAATCTGAAATTCATAACCCACAGAATCCACCTCAAAAACCAACCATAAACCAAAATTACAAAAAACCAACTGAGTTCTAAGTAACAAAATAATAAAAACAAAAATATAAATCGCAATCCCTAACAAAATTTCTGATGCACTCGTTAAGATCAAATCAATCTAGCATACAACCAAAAAGTACACATATTTGCCCTATTTTATTCAGCCCCAAAATAAAGAACTTGCATAGTTGCATTAAGTAAATCAATACAGAAACAGGCAAAGTACCAAACCTGAAACACTAAAAAAATAATCAGCTAACATAATCATAGCAGAACATTGAATCCAAAATTAGGGCTTCCAAGAAATAAAACAAAATTTACTAAGAGAAACAAACTCAGTATAAAACCAACAAATATACTACAATGTAAGACAATGCAATCATGATATAAACTTGCCAACATCATCAAAACTAAAAAAAAAAAAAAAATCCCAAACTCATCATGGATTTATTAAAATTTCATAAGTTTAAATAAGCATATAAGAAATTAAAAATATAATCATCAAAATATAAAAGCCCCAGAATTCAGGATAAAAAAAAAAGTTAACTAATAACAATAAAATAAAAAGGGAAGAGAAAAAAGGAAGAGACCTTGGCAGGCCAAGCCGGGAAACCCTTGACTTTGGCAAGAACAAGATCGCCTAAACTTAAACTCTTAACCTTTGCTTTGTTCCCTCCCTTTTTACGACTCCCAGCCATCAAGATTAAAACCCTAACAGATCCTTCGACGCCGTCGTGTTCTTCGTCGTTGTTATTCCTTTTTCCGTAATCAAATCCGAATTCAAAGATAATTCCAGAATCCAATCCAAACAAAACCAAACCCAAGACAGAGATTTGGAAGTTTACTGCCACAGATATCGCCGGCGGCGGCGACGCGCCCTGGGTAGTTCCGGCGAGGGAAGATGGCTAGGGCATCGAGAGAGATGGAAGAAATAAGTGAATAAGAAAAGGCTTTGGTTTTTTTTTTTTTTGCTCAAAGTGGAGAAGAAATAAAGAGAATATGGAGACGGCGGAGGCGACGAGCGAAGAGAGGAGATGGTTTTTCGTTGGGGTTGAGGGAATTTGATTATTTGGTGCGCGTGACTCAGCCGTGGGAAAAAGGGATGGGCCAGTGAGGGAGAGGTTTTGCGTTGTGGTGTTGTCGGCGTTTTTGTTATGAATCTTTTTCTTTTTTAGATTTTTATATTTTGGTGTTCACTAAAAATTATAAATTAAATTATGTTCTTTGTCAAAATGGAAACAAATAAATTTGTGAATTTTGATGAAATTTAGTGGTAAAAGCTTTACCTTTAAAATTTTTAAATTCATCCTCCACCTTTTCATTTAATGGTTAAAATAATTTTATGAAAATATAAAGATTTTAATTTCAAGTCAAGATTTTTTTTTCCTTTAAGAATTATGTCCTCCTTAAACAAAAAAAAATTAATTCAAAAAAAAAAGTAATATAATTTTTTTTTAATGGTAGCCTTTTAAAGAAATAAAAAAAAATTAAAGAATTTATAAATCCTTCTTCATGTTGGTAAAAAAATCAGTCGTATTAGTTTTATCAATTATTAGTTGATGATTTTTTAATCATTGTCTTAATTCTTAGCTTCTTTAAATAATTTTGTATTTACCAATTTTATTTTCATTTAACTATAATTATTTTTGGATAAAAGGTCGAGAACATTTTGTTTTTATTATTCCTGCTTTCATATTTTAAATTTATCCTTCCTTTTAGTCGACCAATCCACCAATAAAAACTATTATCAAATTTTCACTTTTTTATTTTTAAAATAAATAAGATTTTAATCAATATGCATTTGGTTCAATAGTTAATATATAATTTTTTTATTAAAATAAAAACAAATTTGATTTCTCTTTCCCCCAGCTCAATAAAAATTAAAAATAATACTAATCATTCTCTTCATTAGCACTCATCCGTATCAAGCCCTTAGTTTTCAATGTATACAATTTTTGTGCTCCTAAATATGTCAACAAATTTTCCTAATGAAATTACACATAACTTCCACCTACCAAATCCTTGTTAATGACGATAGAATATTGTGAAAAAATTTTTGTTGGTGGGAGGATTCTTAGATTCTTAACTTTCATGTTTGGTTTAGTGACAAGAATAGGAAAAAAAACAAAAGGTTTGGAATGATATATGAGGGAGACATAATGGAAATTGGAAAAAAAAAAAAACAAAAGGCTTTAACTCTTTCACTTCTTCGAATTTGATTTTTTTGATTTAATAATAAAACATTTTTAGATTCCGTTCGAAACACTCTTTTCGAATAAGTCAAAACAAACTTATTTATATTAAATCTAATAAAATTTTTAAAAATTATCTTCTTATAATCTTTTAATAAATTTAAATTCGTATAAATAATAAAAATTACATATTTTTTTTATTATTTGAACTAATTAGCTATTGATTTTTTATTTTAACTTTCAATAAGGGATTCAAACTTCTTTTAGTGATATAGACATACTCGTCAAGTCTTGTCATATTTTATAAACCATAATGGAAAAAAGTAAATACCTTTAGTTTACATTATTTAAAAGAAAATAATATATTTTATAAAAGATAATATTTTTATTAAGTCATTAAAAGAAAGTAAAATATTAAAAGGAAATAGAAAAGGAAGGGCAACCCAAATTGGTTTAGGGCTTTCTAAGCCCAAATTTGAATACAAATGACAATCCAAAAGGTCGACAAAGAAAGAATCGAGGGTCGTTTTCTATGTCTAAAAAACAACAAGACAAATATAACTATGAATACGAATATCGTGAGGTGCAAATGATCTAAGTTTTTATGAGTTGTTTGTGAATATATTTAATTTTTATTTATTTATATTTTTATTAAATTTAGTAAATGATATTGAATTACATTTTTATATTTATTTACATTTATCAAATATAAATTAAAATTTATTTGATCATTTAAGGATCTATTAAGGGCATATAATAGTAAAAAAAGCATAATGGTGGTCTTTTCTTCTTTTTCAATCTCCAAGAAATAAAGAAGGGTATCTTAATCATTTGTGCCTACCTAACATATCAAGTCACTTTGACATATTTAGTTCCACCTCAGCTTACCCCTGTCCTAATTCTTATTTTTTTGTCCCTCTTACTTTGCCTATGAATACGGAGATTCAGGCACTATGAAAACCAAGCTCATCTAACTCATACCTTTCTCTCATTCTTACTTTTTCACCTTCTTTTGACCTATGCATCAGAGTGCAAACGCAGGGAATACCCCATGCATTTGCTTCTAACCTTTTTTTTTTTCTGTATTTATAAAACTACCATCAAGTTGAAACTCAGCACAAACATTTGGCACGTCACGTAAGGGACTAGCATTTTCATAATAGCCTAGCACAAAATAATACTACCAAAAAAAAATAACCAAAAAGAAACGAAAGACAATTGCTTTGGCTAGAAAAGAAACTCACCAAAATCAGCATTCTGTCCACCCAGCTCAACCAAAAGCTGGGCTAACCATGGAGCAATTTCAAGCTTTGACCGAGCAAATACAAGCCCTCAAACAGATGCTTCAAACTATAACCCCACAACAAGTCTCCAAAGTTTCAGACTTAGTCATACCGGGCTGAAAAGCTATTGTCAGGTAGCTAAGCTATGAAAAGATGAAACCTCCTCAGCCTCTAAAGAAGAAAAGCACATCAATCCAACCCTTTACCACCCCAACTATAATTCTACACGTGCTACAACCTAAAAGTCCAAATAAACAAACTATGAACCCCAACCGAATAGAAATCTAGAAGCTTAGATGCAGGTTATAGAGAAAGAGTTAAAAATGAAGCCAGTAGCATTTGATGACGAGTTTAATTTTTTGGAGACCTCACCCTTTACCGAATAGATCGACAGAGCCATGCCTCCTAAGAGATTCAAAATGCCAACCTTGGAGACAAATGATGGTACTTTTAACCTCTTTGATTATTTAAAACTTTATCAAACTAATATGATGATACAAGAGGCAAACGAGGCTTTAATGTACAAGAGTCTAGCCACCACTTTGAAAGGCACAATTCGATTTTGGTATAATAGTTTGGAACCAAGGTCAATCATCACTTTCAAAAAGCTCAACCACTCATTCTTGGCTCAATTCATGAGTAGCCAAAAAGTTAAAAAAATAACCCTAAGCTTGATGTCAATTCATCAAGGGTAAAATGAAACTTTAAAAAGTTATATTATACTTTGAATGCTGAAGCCCTACAGGTTAAAGACCTAGAACAAATGGTCATTATTATCGCATTGACGAATGGACTCAATGATAATGAGTACCACTTGAAGTTGACATTGTCACTAGAACCACTTAAAACTCTTACCAACGTCTTGCTAATAACAGAGAAATATATCAACACTAAAGCTATAATGAAAATAAATCGAGGTGAAAAAAGCTTATTCCCTTTTCTTGACAGCTAAGGTGAGAGAGGTTTATCTTTCTTTTTTGGTCATAAAAAGGTAAAAAATTCTACAATCCTCCCCCAAGAGAGAAACAACAAAGAGCTAAAAGCTTCAGCAGAGATAAAAGCTACACTGCACTAAATGCCTCATATAAGAGGCTGATACAAATTAAAAGAAATTTTGATCTCAAATGATCTAAACCACTGAGACAAAATACAAAACGGGATCTAACCAAAAGATGTGCCTTTTATTAGGACATTGATCATAATACAGAAGACTATGTCAACCTAAAAAATGATATTAAAGCTCTGATTAGGTGAAGTCAACTTAAAAAGTTTGTTAGGCAAAAAAGATAAAACCAGTTTAAAAGGGACTACAAAAATAAACACAGAGCATCCACTAGAGGTAGAGAAAAAAGATCAGATTAAGAAAGAAGGGATGCTCAAAGGAAAGAGTTGAATTAGAAAAAGGGTCGAACTAATAATAGTAGGCCAAGTTTAGAGGTGATTAACGTGATCATAGAAAGTAACTCCATCTCGACAAAAAAAAAAGTTCACCTTGAGCTTCTTAATGACAATAGGCACTACGGCTAAACAAGAAAAATATTGGAGAGATAAGTCGATCTCATTCAACTCAAAAGATCTAGAGAGGATTCAACACCTACATGATAATGTCATAGTGATCATAGCCCTAGTATATAACTATGTGATCAAAAGAATCCTATTTGACAATAGGAGTTCGACTGACGTTATGTACTATGATTGTTTTAAAAAACTGAGGATCAACAAAGATTAGTTGAAGTCGATCATCATAACATTAGTTAGGTTTAAAAATAAACAGGTGCCAATAAGAAGAACCATCAAACTCTTTATCTCTCTAAGAATAGAGCTGAAAATAATCACTTCTGTCATAAAGTTCATGGTAGTAAATATCCCTTCACCTATAATATGATGTTAGGCTGACCCAATCAGTTTATTCTGCCACTCATGGGCTCAGCTTCCTACTTGAAAGCAAAAATTTTGACAACTGTAAGGATTAGAAAAGTTCGAAGGGACCAATCCATAGCACAATAATGTTATGTTACAATGATGAAGGGTAGGATTGAGAAACAAATAGATAGCTCGACCAACATCGAGATAGAAGATAAAAAAGAATTGACATAAAAAGCTGATAAGGAACAAAAAATCGATAACAAAGCACAAAACATAAGATTGATTTTATAAAAATGAGCTTTTAAATTGCTCTGAGCTCTTAAGCTCTATAAAAGTTTAACTTTATCCTATTTTTTGAATTTTTAAAATTTTTTAAGATAATAGTAAAAGCAACCAAGGTCTTAAGCTAGTGTAAACAATTAATGTTACTTGGATTGAGCTAATACATTGACTAAAACATAACATTAAATGAAGAGTACATTTCACTTATACCAATACACTTAACAAGTTATTTAATATATTGATCATCATGTCGGGACCTGTTTTCACAGAAAATAATCTCGACCTACTAAAATAAAAAGAGATAATTAATCTGTTAGCCTTGAATTGATCCTTATTTTGAAATGACAAAACATTAAAGCTAAATAAACTTGATCAAGATTTTGAAAAAGATTTATTTAGTACATGTTTTTAAGTTTTATATTTTGGTACTAAATAAATAATATGATTTTCAAAGTTTAAACAAACTTTTTTTGGTGTCATATTTCTCAAACTAAATCTACTTTTAAAGATTATTTATTTAAGTTTAAATGAAAGTCCAAGTGTTGTTTTTAAAGTGAACTTATTCATTTTGGACTTAATACAATTTTGATAATATTGGTTTTGGAAAATAGATTAACTTAGGAAAGTTGTTTTACAATAACAAAGTTTTTCAACATTGAACTTATTTTATTTTTCTATATAAATTCACAAAGTTTTAATATTTGAATTTTATATGGTTGGAAAGCTCTTTAAGTCTACCTTCTAATGGATTAAACAAAATGAAAATCCAAATTTTGTAAAAAAAGATTTTGAATTTTTACTAGACACTCTACAGTTGTAAAAAAAACTGCACAAGAGGTAACTTTGAAAATTCACTATAATTCGTACATAGTGAATTAGGTGATGAACTTTATATGGATAAAAAGCCCTTTAAGTCTAGTTTTTAAATCTTTTAAACGGTTTGTAATTTGGATTTGTATAACTGAACATATAATCAAATTAGTAAGTAGAGTGCAGAATAAGAGACTACCACCTAGCATAGACAAGATCGATCCCTTCTAGAAGGGATCGATCACCTAGGCAAGAGATCGATCTTTCCATTAAAGAGATCGATCAGTTATGAAATAAAAAGCACTCCCTACTCGAAAATAAACAAAAGGGATCGATTCCCTCACATAGGGGATGATCACCTAAATAACAGATCGATCCCCTCAAGCAAGGGATCGATCGGGTAAGGCCATTTATGCACGATCTTGGGTGTTCTAAAGCTGACCCAATCGATCCCCTAAGGGAGAATATCGATCCCCTGAGACCCAGAACACTCCAACAGCTACTTTTGCATGATTCCAATGGGCATTTCTTCACTCCAAGCTTCCCCAACGGCTTGTTCCTTAATTTTTTTATAAATTGGGCACTTCAACACACCAAGTGTACAAAAGAATCAAAAGAGCAAGAGCCAATAAGTCATATTTTCATTCTCTCAAAGAATTAAGAGTTTTTAGAGCTTTAAAGTTTATATCTTTGTATTTATTGTATCCAATTTTTATTTGTTATTCATTCATCATTTTTTTGTATTTAAACTTAGCAAACACTTAGCCTTAGAGAGGTTGTTCTATAGTTTACAAAATTACCTTTGATATACAAGAGTGGAAGATAATAAGAGGTGAGTTATCCTCTTGAAAGCTTTGTAGTAAGATTAGGTAAAATACTACAAAGGTTAGAAGTTTCTATCTTAAGCCTTAAAAAGAAAAAGATAGGTTGTATTTTGAATTCAAGAATAATGAATTGAAGCCTTGGTATGGATAACTAAGAAGAGAAGACGTAGGTGCCTTGTGGAGAAGGATCGAACCTCTATAAATCATTGTGTTTGATTTCTCTATCTCTATCTCCTTACAATTTATTGTTGTTTTATATTTGATTTTAGATTCATTAATTGTTATTGTTTGCATTATATTTTCATCAAAAGTGCTTATTGTTTTAATTTTCATTCAACTATATTGAAATCATTTGTTTGAAAATAATTTGAAGAGATCCAATTCACCCCTCTCTTGGATCACCATCTAACCTATAAAGCTAACACGATCAAAGATTAGAGTCAGATGAAAACTGACCTGAGCCGGTTAAAGACCTCTTAACAATTTTGTTCTAGGATAATACTCCTCAAAAACATATATAGATCAAAGCCAAGCTCTAGCATAAGGACCAATTGATTTAACTTATAAAAGATAATGCCAACCTGTTTACCTAGACACCATCCGATATGCTTGAGATTGATATCGAAGTAATGGTCCATATATTGTATATTAATCCTAAGGTTAAACCAGTTCGATAAAAGAAAAAAAATTTCACCTTAAAAAGACAACAAGCCATTGAAAAAGAAGTCAACATATTATTACAAGCTAGCTTTATCAAGGAGGTCTACTACCCCAAATGGATTACCAATGTGGTTATGATCAAAAAATCCAATAAAAATGAAAGATATGCCAGGACTTTACTGAACTAAATAAGGCTTGTCCAAAGGATAACTTTCTTTTTCTTAACATAGATTGGTTAGTGGATGATAGTGTCGAGCATGACTTTTTTAGCTTTATGAATATTTATTTTGACTATAATCAAAACAAGATTTTAAAAAAAGATGAGGATAAAATATCCTTTATTACTGAGAAAAGCTTTTCCTACTACATAGTCATGCCCTTCAAATTGAAAAATACAGGGACGACTTACCAGAGGCTCGTTAACAAAGTATTCAAAGACTAGATTGATCATAATATGGAAGTGCATGTAAATGACATGATAGTTAAGAGTAAAAGTTTGATCGAGTATCTGAAAAACCTTATAGAAACTTTTAACTCTTTGAAAAAGTACAATATATGACCTAACTTGAGCAAATGTGCTTTGGGGGTTACATTGGACAAGTTTCTTGGTTATATGATCAACCAAAGAGGGATAAAGGTGAATCTAGAGAAAGTTTAGACAATCTTAGAAACGAAAGCATCGACCTCAATGAAAAAAGTGTAAAGGCTTACAGGCAGAATAGCCACGTTCAATCGATTTATGTCTAGATTGACAGAATAATGTCTATCATTTTTCAAAACTCTTAGAAATGTTTTTGACTTTAGATGGACTCTTCAATGCCAAAAAGCTTTTCATGAACTTAAAGAGTTCTTATCCTTTCCATTTATTCTATCAAAATTAAGGACTGATGAAACATTGTACTTATACTTAGCTAGCACAGATCAGACTGTTAGCTCGATCTTAGTATGAGAAAAAAAAATAATGATCAATCTATTTTGTAAGTAAAGTATTGATAAGGCGTGAAGTTAACTATAGCAGTATTGAAAATTTGGCATATGCTATAGTCACCTCGACCAAGAAACTCAAGCTATACTTTTAAGCCTACACAATCCACGTCTTAACGAATTAGCCACTAAGACAAGTTTTACAGAAGCCTGAAATATCAAAAAGGCTAATCAAATGGGTAGTAAAGCTCAATGAATTTGATCTATATTTTTTACCCAGATTGGCATTAAAATCATAGGTATTGGCTAATTTCATAGTAAAACACATCTCAACATAACTAAAGGGCCAGTCAAAGAACAAAGAAAAAATCTCGAATAATGATGATTAGAAACTATTTGTTGATAGATCTATTACAAGTCAAAAGGGAAGAATTAGCCTCATTTCAATTAGTCCAAAGAGGTTACAGTACCTATATGCCTTGAGATTCAAATTCAAGGTATCCAACAATAAAGCTGAATATGAGACCCTGATAACCGACCTAAAATTGGCAACCAAGTTAACATATAACAGTTTATAGTGACTTTCAGTTGGTGGTCGATCAGGTAAATGGGGAGTTCGAAGCTCAAAAAGATAAAATTTGAAATTATATTGGCAAACCACTAGCTTTGATAGCTGTTTTTAAGAAAGTCATAGTAAAAAAGATATCGAGATTAAAAAATTCAATAGCAGACTTTACGTCTAAGTTAGCTTTAAGGGCAGTAATGAAAAGCTCAGACCAAGTTCTAATAAAGGAACTGATGCATAAAAGCACCAAAGACAGGCTCATGGGATAGATCATAAAGAAAAAAACCTAGATGATACCAATCAAAACATATTTGACCATGAGAATGTTACCCGATAAAAGAGTTTAGGCAAAGACACTAATGAAAAAGGCACTTCGGTACACGATGATCAAGAAAAAATTATACATGAGATCTTTTAGTCTACCTTGCTTGAGATGTGTTGATGAAAAGGAGATAAAGCACGTCCTGAAAGAAATCCATGAAGGAATATATGGAAATCACCTTGAACTTTGGCTTTTGGCTTATAAAGTGCTGAGGTAAGGCTATTACTGGCCCACCATCGAAAGGGATGTAACCAAGCTGCTGAAGAAATACGACAAATATTAAAGGTTTACCCATATACAACATCTTTCTTTAATTGAGCTCACTCCTATCATTAGTCTATGGCTCTTCATGTAATGAAAGATAGACATCCTCGGATCGTTCACCTTGACCATAGGTCAGAAAAGATTTGTCTTAGTAATAATAGTAAATTACTTCACAAAATGGTTAGAAACTGAAGCCCTAGCCACTATCATGGAAGCACAAGTTGAGAAATTAGTGTGAAAAAACATAGTCTACAAATTCAATCTACCTCGATCCATAATAACAGATAATGATAAATAATTTGATAATTCAAGGTTCAAGAAATGGTGTTCAAATCTTTACATTGACCTTAGGGTCACTTCGATTGCCCACCTCTAATCCAACGAGCAGGTTGAAGCTGTAAATAAGACAATACTAGAAGCTCTTAAAAAAAGTGTGACACAAAAAAAAAGTCGATGAGCTATCAAGAGTTTTATAGGCCTTAAGGACAACCATAAAGGTCTCTACAGGTGAAACCCTCTGTCATTTTACTTTTGGAATAGAGGTCATAATATCGATTAAAATCATCTTATCGACCTTAAGAGTTAAATTAACATCCAAGAAGAAAAATGAAAAGATACTTAAGGCCAAACTAGACCTCACCAAAGAATAAAATGACATAGCCTTGACTTCAATTGTAGCATCGAACAAAAGGTAGCCAATTATTATAATAAGATGGTCTAACGTAAATACATAAGGAAGAACAATCTGAAACTTAAAAAGTAGAAACCTTAGGGGTAGATGATCAATGTGGCAAGTTAACCCTAATATGAAAAAGATCGTATGTTGTTAAAGAGATCATCCATGACATAATCTATAAATTACAAAACCTCAACAACAATGTTGTCTCGAGAATATGGAATGTAGACAACCTAAATATTTATTATTAGTAGCTTGGTATAAATTAAGCTCACACTTTATTATTTTGTTAATGTCATTACCACCCTAAGTATGTCAAATACAAATCAACTTACTTACTAGTAGATCGGAGCAAACTGAACTCATACTAGTGTTATTTTATCTTGAGGATATAAAATGCAATTAAAAATCTATTATCATTAGATTGGTTTTAACCCAACTCACATATGGAATTATCTTTAATAAGCTTGTCTACAAGTGATCTGAAGCCATTTGAATAATCTGACCTAGAACTCATGTTATAGTAATTTGACCTAAAACAATTATATGAGTTCGTAGCCTAATTATTTGCCTTTAGATAGGTAAACCATTCTGAAACTAATACAAATAAAATAAAAATGTAGTAAAAATAAGCTAAAACTTAAAAAATTTTCTTTTTTATTCCAATGTAACTAAGTACATTAGTTGGAGTACAAAAAGTGTACAAAATGTTTATAAAAACAAATAAAGTCATTCATAAGTAATAGCACCAGTGAGAGGAGTACCCTCATCAGCAGCAGTTGAAAGAGTGCTTTTGTCAGCGACAACAAGAGAAATGACCTCAGCTTTAATGACTTTCATCTTTTTCTTTTTTATCCCTATGACGACTTCTAGCTATTCCTTCAGGGCTTAATTTTCATCTTTCTTCTCTTTTTCTTCTTTGTCCTCTTTCTCATTCTTTTCAGATTGATTTAAAATAAGTCTTGATTTGATATTATTGATATTAATATCAGAGAGGTTAAAGTTATGAGAGAAGAATTAAATTGCACTTCTTCATTCTCTAGTTGGAAGGCACTAAGAACTTTTTTTTTGAAAAACTTCACTTCATCTAGAGACACTCATTGGAGGCTTTGTACTTTTTCATAACCTTTACTCACAACACTTTCTCTCTTTTATCTTGAGCCTTTAATTCAAACCTCAACTTTGTAATTTCAATTTGAGCATCATTCATTTTCAACTCAACCTATTCTTTCATCAATTTGATTAAGACCTTATCTATCGAGACGACTGTCAAGTTATCTATTTTTCTCTTCAGCTATGTCTCTTTATTATGGGATAAAGTAAGGCTTAATATGTCACTATCCAATGCTTTTAAGCTCTTTTTATGCTCCTCAACAAGGGTAACGACATCTCTCTCAGCCCTCAACATATACTTCATTATAAAATGGCATAATGGAGGGCTCGCCTGCTATTCTCCACAAGTTGAGGTAAAAACTTCTTTTGGACTGTAAGAAAAAACTATAGACTTAAAAAACTAAAAATAAAAATAGTAAGAAAAAATCAAGCTAAAGTTAGGAAATCATCACTAAAAAGAGAAACTATGACTTTGTAGAACCTTCTAGCAACATCGAGATTGGAGATAGGGTCATTTATTGGGGTAAACTCTAACCTTATAGTTATCCTCTCTGAGCTAGGTCTTAACACCCTAACTTTGAGGTTCTCAAGAGGAGTAGATAACATATCTACCCATTGTCTTTTAGCTAGAAATGGTGTTGGTGCTGACGCAAAAGATAGGTCTTGACCTATGCTAGCCTTCAACTTTTGACCTAAGGGAATGTAGGGTATGGTCGTGCTGACCACCATATCTCCCCCAAGCATTAAAGCCCCAAGTTGGATTTTTTTTCCCTTTTTAGGCCTCGGGGTTTGTTGAAAGAGGTCGATGTTGAAGTTTTCTCCAGCTTCAGTCATATCTAGAAAATTGAGCTAACAATTAGAAGAAAAATGAACCCAAAACAAAACCCAATGAGGTTATTTCAAACCTACCCTAATACTTTGTAATGCTTATTACTTCTTGGGAGGTCAGCCTGTGAGCGTTGATAATGAGCTTTTCCTTTTGTAAAATTTAAAATTTTATTTCGATCTGATAGATTAAAGATAGATGGACCACTAATGCATCCACAAAGAAACTAGGTTTACTCTTTATTTCTCAAGTTTCAACCTCGATTTCACTATCTTTATTGGCCTTCTAATTTTCAAGGCATAGAAAGGTAACTTTAAATTCTTTATTAAGCTCGAGCAATCGATGAGAATCTTTTTATTTAGTCGAGCTGTGATGTAAAATCACCTACTATCACTATGATATTTTTTAAGAGAAAAGAACTCCTTAAATAAAAAAAGAAGGAAAAATGCTTAAATGTTGACAAAAAATGATAAAAGAGACTATGTATCGAACATATTAAGGGTAAACTGAGTTATTGTCAAATTATAAGAATTAAAAATTGAAATGAATAAAAGATGAAGTGAAAACCTCAGACTAGCCACGAACGAATCCTAATATACATATAGTCGATGTGGCTCTAGTTTATCAATGATCTGGTTTGAAGAGTTCAGTGTTATTATACTATACTCTTTTTTAAGAAAAAAAATGGTAACCAGAGCTCGAACGTGATGAGTTGAGCACATGTTGATGAGTTGAATACATGTTGAGATAGTCCTTAAGATTTGTTTTACCTTTTAGCTCACTTATCAAGTCTTTGGAGATCACGTCGAGGTCACACGGAGTATATACAGAGACCTCAATAAGTTTGTCCTGCTCTACAGGACTCTCTCTTTAGTCATCACTTTATTCGATCGAGGTACTCAATTTTTTTTTGAAACCCTTTTCATCAAAAGCATCTGACTTTAAAGTGAGAAATGGATCTTAAAAAAGAATAGTAGATGAAAGTAGCTTGATCCCAGAGAAAGAGAGATGAGGTAGAGACCCGTCAAGAGAGGATGAGATATCAAGAAAAACTAATTGAAGGAAGAGAGTAGAAGTGGAAAAAGATGAAAGAGATAAAACCTCGAAAAGAAGAATACTTGAAGAGGAAGGAAGGTCGACCATAAAAGATGGACTGACCTAAAAGATGAGAAAAGTAAGTGGATTTTAAAGCTTAAAGTTGATCTGAGCATATAGCTCTTCAGTGCTTAAAACTCACTCTTCTCTTACCCAAGCATTCTCTTCATTACGCAGTTGTCTTTTTTTAAACATTAGATTAAATCGATAAGCCATCTTCATATAGTTATGACCTCTAATAACATGGGGGATCAGGTCATCATCTTATTGCTTTTGCTAACCTTCCTTTGGCTCTCCCTTATAACTTTCAGCTCCTCTAAAATTCATACTAGAAGATATGGTTAAAAATACGTATTAAAGTAAAAGTTGAAAGAACTTGAAAGGCAAGAAAGTTATGGAAATAAAAAATTTTAGGTCGAATCAAGAGCAAATAAAATGAAAGATGGAAAGCTAAAGCCCTACTAACCTTTTTATATAGACAAATTTCAACCTAAAGGGATGGCATGATCCTCACCACATGTCAAAAAATAGATAAGTAGACTCTTTTCGTCTTTCTACTATAAACATCCTCGTTCAAACCTTCTCTTTCTTTATTTAATATTGTCAAATCGATCCAATTAGACGAACCTAGAATAGATTAATCGAATCGGATGACTGTCAGAGGCAAGTCAAGAGCTTAGTTCACTCATAGGGTTTAAATCAAAGGCTCAAGCCTAAATTTTTTTTTAAAAAAAAACAAGTCTCACCATGGCTTTGTAAACTCCAACCATAATCTCGAATTACTTCAGACAATTGACATTTCGATAACTTTTAAATTGATTATGTAGTCATCCTAAAATATATGTGTGAGATCGAGTAACTACTAGGTCGAACCACGGCTCAAAGTTAGACATTATTCATAACTGACCTCCCTTTACAACGTTATGTAACAGGTTACTCTACACCGGGGACATTGGTAACAAATTTGGTGATTTGATACTTAGACTGCTTGATAGAGGGACAGAGTGTTAGGGCATATAATAGTAAAAAAGGTATAGTGATTTTTTCTCTTTTTTCAGTCTCCAGCAGACAACTAGGGGTATCTTGGTCATTTGTATTGACATGACATGTCAGGTCGATCTGACATCTCCAATGCCACCTCAACTCGACCCTGTCCTAATTGTCCACTTTTTGTTCCTCTCTCCTTATCTATAAATACGAAGATTCAGGTACCATGAAGCCAAATTCATCTAACTCATACATTTCTTTCCTTCTTACTTTTTCACCTCATTTCTGACCCAACTTTTACTAACTTACGCATCAAAGTACAAACACTGGGAACACCCTTTGCCTTTATCTCTAACCGTTCCTTTCTTCTGTATTTAAAAACTACCCTCAGGTCGAAGCTCGGCACAAATAAGATCAATTAAAACTTTTTTGTTTAAAATTTATTTATATTCATTTTATTGTTTAATAATAAAAATAATGACAAAATCCATTATTTATTTACTCTTAATTTTATAATTGTATGTTTGTTTATTTAAAGTTATTTTGTTGTAATTTATTTATTGTTTATAAACATATTTGTTTAAATATTTATAAATAAGTTCATTTAATGTTCACAAATAAGTTTTTAATTTAAATGAACTGAATATAAATCAAATATGAATATTTTATTATTTAAATAAATCAAATTCAAACATAAGGAATAATTTTCTATCAAACACGAATCAATTTCAAATAATTTTAAAAATAAATGAATAAATTACTGATATATATTATTTATTCGTATTCTATTGGTTGACACCCTAAAATATATCAAGAGGTGACTCAAGAATAATTACTGAAGATTCATTTGAATTTCACTAAACCCTAAAAAGGGTTTCAATTGTTACGAGAAATAGTGTCAAATGCAATAGTAAGATCCAAACAAAGTAGGATAATGGCAAAATTGATCACGATAAGCCACTACCCATCCTTGCTTCAGTTAAATTTTAATTATAAAGACAAAAATATCCTTAAAATTATAAAAATAATAAATAAGTAAAATGCATTAGTATATAATAAATAAATAAATAAATAAATTTTATTTATTTATTATCAAAACTATTATTTGATATTAAATAATTTAATAATTTTTTAAATTATTTAATAATTTTATAAATTTTAAATAATTTAAAATTTTTATTACATATACATTTTAATTTAATATATTTAATAATAAGTTTTCTCCTTACTATAATTTATTTAACCGTTATCGTTGTATTTACATCAAAGCACATATCTTAATGCATATTCTCATAATTAATTTTACTTTTACTGTTATAATAATTATCTACCATTATTTGGAATCTTACCATAATTAATCTGTACAAAAGGACTTTGAAGAGGACTATGACATAAGCGAGTAGCTAATATATCTCTAGATAATATATCTCACGCGATAGAGTAGGCTCGTTTTTTCACAACACTAACACTATGTTTGGATTGAGGGAAGGGAAAGAAAGGAAAGGAAAATAAAAAAAAAAGTAATGGAAACAGAAAAAACATTTCCTTTGTTTAGATAAACTTTTAATTTAAAAGATAGAAAAGATGTGAAATCTAATAACCTTTAGTTTCTCTTGTAATCCTCACTTTTTTTAATACCTTAATTTAGAAGAAAAGCTAAGAAAAGGAAAGTTGAAAAAATTTTATTTTTATGAAAAAGATATTATATTCATATTTTTATTATGATATTAAATTTAATTATATAACTAACAATTTCTATAAAGATAATTTTTTATAAGTATTTTATATAACATCACAGTTTATAAATATTTTATGATTTTTCAAGTTTGAATAACAAAATAAGCCAAATTATTATCAGAATAAATTAATGGGACGTTTGGTTCGGGAGAATCCATGCATTTTTCCTTGGAATCTTACTGTTGGGTATTTGATTTTAACGTTTGATTCAAAGTAATCTGATTATAAGAAAAAGTGACAGATTCTCAACAGTACCCAAAGTCCCTAAATAAAAAATTCACATCTTCCTGTGCTATTCTAGGATTTCGAAGAAAAAAATTACATTATTTTCAAATTGGACCTGAATAAAAAATAATGAAATAGTTGTTATTATTTTGAAAAGCACGTTTGGAAGTGACTGCAAATTAGTTGTAAATTTCTATTGCCAAATTTTTTTTATGTTGCGATTAATGGCATTTGGCATGAAAAATGCCTTAAACAATCTTAAAAAAGAATTGAATGAAATTATTTAAGGTATTTTTTGACAAAAAACACCTCAAACAATCTTCTAAAAAATTGATCAGCGGCATTTCTAGCCTTAAATAATCCAAAAAAAAAAAAGTAATCCTCTTAAATAATCCAAAAAGAATAAAGTAATCCCCAAAAAATAAAAGTTAAAGAGAAGGATCGAATCTATGAGCTTATGGTTAATAATTATATACTCTAACTAATTAAGCTACTCTAATTTTTTTGTATTTTATCTCTTAAATCTTATAAGTAATGAAATGAATTATTTAAGATATTTTTTTTGTAAAAAACATCTTAAATAATATGGTCAAATAAAGTAAAAGATATTATTTAAGATTTTTTTTTACCAAAGATGCCTTAAATAATTATCTTTAAAAAAATATTATAGATTATTTAAAGTGTTTTTGACCAAAAACACCTTAAATAATTTTTTTTTAAAAAAATAAAAATTATGTAAGATATTTTTGATAAAAAAGCCTTAAATAATACTCTTCAAAAAATTAAAAAGGTATTATTTAAGGTATTTTTCTTTTAAAAAAATATTAGATATTATTTAAAGTATTTTTAGTCAAAAATGCATTAAATAACATCCTTTAAAAAATTGGAGAGTATTATTTAAGGCGTTTATTTTTTACAAAAAATAATCCTCTCATATTTTTAAATGATATTTATTCAAGGTGCTTTTGAATCAAAGATGTCTTAAATAATATTTTTTAAAAAAATAAAAGGGATTATTTAAGACATTTCCCAACCTGAAAATGCCTTAAATAATCCTCAATATTTTTCTATTGATGATATTTTAAAAATAAAAATAATAATCAAATAAAATATTTGTCTTCTTTTGCTGTTAAAGGTATCATTTGTCATTTGGATATTTATTATTAATAAAAATTAATAAAAAGTTGCTATCATATATGTTAAGAAGATTATGATAATTATTTAGGAATTAACATATGTGAATTCTTTTTGTAACACCATCAATCTTACATTGAAAGAATGTGTAGATAAAAAATAATATATATGTAAAAATCTAAATCCAAACTTGTGAGGTACTTTTTGTGAGATAAAATCGTAAGATCTTTAAATCAAAGCCAGCAATACTTCACAGGTTTGATGCAGGTCTCTACAAATTGTATCAGAGCCAAGTTACCAGTTGACAGGAACTTAGTGCTACACGATGGGACCATGAAAGTTACTAAGTGCTACACGATAGAAGGCCACCTTTAGAATCCTCTTGTAGTTAATCTAAGCTTGATAGAGATGTTAAACTTTAAAAGCAGAGAGATTGTAACGCCATCAATTCTATATTAAAAAAATGTGTAGATAAAGAATGATATATATGTAGAGATTTAAACTTAAACTTATAAGGTGATCTTAGTCCTGTGGTTGAACTTGGCTTGATAGAGACGTCAAGCTTTAAAGATAAAGAGATTGTAACATATTCAATCCACATTGGAAGAATATGTAGATAAGAAATTATATATATATATATCTAAACCTAAACTTATGATATATATATATATAGAGAGAAAGATCTAAACCTAAACTTATAAGACATTTTTTATAAGACAAATTGTGAGATCTTCGGGTTAAAATAAATAATACATCACAAATTAGGTGCGGATCTCCACACCCCCAATTAAATGAGTGAATTTGAAAACGGAATGTCCTAAAAATAAAAGAAAACTTTGGGTATCAACATTCCTAAAGATCACACTTTTTTTTAAAATATAAGATTTAACGAACCAAATGTTCCATAAAAGATTGAATTAAACACAAAATTAAAAATAAATTAAACACAAAATTAAAAATAAATCAATAACTAATTAATATATTTTATCATATTAAATATGGTTAATTTATTTAAAAAATTTTATTTATACAAGTTAGGTAGTATAAAACTATATTTATATATTATATGTTATTTTTAAAAAAATGTTATAATTAAAAAAAATTATAATAAATTATTTTTTTCACTGTTTTTCCAATTAGTGGTTATTATAATTCTTTTCATTTTCTTTCTTTTATTAATTTTAACTATACAAAACAAAAATACATGTACCATATTTTTTTCTTTAAAAAACTTTTCTTCATTTTCATTTTCTTTTCTCTGCTTTCCTTTATTAATATCTGTTTTAACCATAACGTAAAAGAAGGAAGCGGTTAAAGTGCGGTAGAAGCATTTGTTGGATAGATTTATGTGATTAGCTTTAATATATTCGCATTCAAATGCAAGGTTAAAATTTCCGCGCCTTGAATACCAGCAGCGACCTCTTATGAGAAAAAAAAAAGAAAAAAAGAAAAAAACTGAAAAGTGTGGATGACTTGACTTGACCGTATAGATAAGCCTGTGTTAAAAGGCAACCGGAGAAGTGCCTATCGCTAGCCTTGTCCGATGACTCAATTACTACTGGGATGATATTTTGTAGCAATGGTATAGCTTAATTACTCAAGAACCGAGGAGTGTGATGACAGCATTTTCCCAAAGCAATGGGTGATTCAGTCCAGCACCCTGGTGCAGGAGTTGAAAGTGACAGTTTATTTTTCAGAGTCTTCTGAACTGAAATTGTTTCACTTTGACCTTTGCACGTCATAGAATCAGTCTCACAGTATCCAAATCTTTTCTCTATAATCTTCCCTATTTTATTCTCGGTTTCTTCAAAGTTCAAACATAAAACAAAACCATTGCTGACCACTTTTGTTTACTTGTTTCTTATCCGTAACCTGTCTCCTCTCTCTCTCTCTCTCTCTCTCTCTGCATTGTAAAATATTTTTGGCCTCCTCTGATTCTTGCCGGAAAATGCCTCAGGTAGTAGTGGTGGTGGTGGTAAAGCCAAAAAAGAATGCTGATGATCAAGCAGGGGCAATCCACGTTAGCGTGAAGAATCAGGTGTTGTTGCTTCCTTCCTTCTTTTTTTGTGCCATTTTTCTTTAGTTGAAAACTTTTTGAATCTTAGTATTTCAATACCTAGTTTTCTATCATCTACATTATTTTTTTCCCAGAAATCGGGTTTTATATATGTATAAAGTGAAACTTAATTGGTTTTACTTTCTAGTGATTTTGCAACTTTTTGCATTTCTGGGTTTTGCCCGTTTCATGCAAATTTGTCATGTAATGAGTGCATGAGTGCTCTGTTTGGGTCATGCAATAGATCACCAAAACAGTTCCCTGCTATGATTTGTAATGCCACATTGTCCTCAGGCTAATAATCCACCTCACAATTGGTCAAACCAAGTTCTCTGCAGATTACTAGAAGGGGTCAAAAACTGAAAAGAATAACTAGGATGTACACCTTGTTAGACATTAAACTTGACTGGTTTATTTCTTAAAGAATATGAATGTTTTGAGTAGGTAGTTTAATGCTGGGGTTCAAAGTAGATGTATCTGAACCCGGGCATCAAGTCTCAGTAATTTCAAAATTTGAGGGAAATGAATGAAGTGAGTTTCATGGGGATATGATGATAATGCTAGCTACTAATTTATAACAACCTACGTTGGTCCAACAAGGAAAAATGCGGTATAGGTTGAAATACAAAAGCTTGATGTTATACGAAAAGCGGGTGAATTCTATATGGCCATCTGGTTGTGGAAAATCAGGCTGATGACCTACTATGATGAAAATGTGGAGAGCTTGCAAAAGATAGAAATGTTTAAACTGGTAGCTTCATATCTTTTGAGGTAATATAGGAATGCATGTCCTCATGGTAGCACAAGCACATGGTTTCCCGTCATGATTGGTAAGTGGCTTCCACTGCTAGTTATAGTGAAGCTTTATCAAGACAAAATGGTGTTTGAAGACTAACTAATTTAGGGATTAGTATTCCTACTAGTAGAAGATCAACAAGCTGACTCATGTCTATAGTGTTAGATCAGATGCTTTATTACGGTGAACTGTGGACATAGTGAAAGATAGCTTCAAGTGTATGGAATAGCATCATAAACTTTATATAATTTATTTATTTCAATCTCAAAATGTTGAAAACATTGTTTTTGTTGCACAGCAACTGTAGACTCCTAGTCCTAGTTTGAGCTTTAATGAGGGAGTGTTTGTTTACCACTTCTAATATTTCATGCAGTCTTTGGCTGCTATGTGAATGTTGCCTACTTTAAGATTATTCATCGAATATCAGCAAAATATGTCTTTATCAGCTTGATAATATTCTATTATTCATCTAAAGCTTCATGTTCTTAAAAATGTGATTTGGCAGTTTAATTGTAATATCTAATGTCATCAAGAGTTAATCATGTTAATAAATGGTGCATTTTGTTATATCAGTTTTAGAACAAATTTTCGATAGCAATTTTCTTTTCTTTTGGAGTGTGCTGAATACAGCTGTAGTTTCTGAGGTTGCTCTGTCTAATTGGTTCTAAGTTTTACTCTTCCTTAGAGAAGGCCTGGTTCTCATGCATGTGGAACCCATTACTGTTCCCCTACAAGGAAAACTTTCTGTTCTGAAGTTTGAATAAAAAAGAACTGTCTTACATAAGGAATCAAGATCTCGGAATATGTTACTCGATAATGATTAGAACTATCCACTCAGTGTCTATTCCAGGGGTAAAAGGGATGTTAATCCCTTGTTAATTAATAAGTAACCTTCTTTATTTTGAAACTAACTTGGTCTTATTCTAATTTTATTACCTTGCCTATCATTTTTATTTTTTGAAAGCTTATGTAGTAACATGAAACAGATTTTCCCAAAAGAAATGATATTGACATAAGTCTAATGATTAAATAACAGGACATAAGGGCAATATGCTTATTATCTATTTAGAGGGATATGTTTTTACCATTCAGCATTTTTAACATGGAATGGTAAATCCATTTGAACCTAAGGCTTTTACTACAGTATCTGGCAGTGACCTTTAAATGATAGGATTATTAGGTCGTGTGTATTGATGCACCCTGGGGCTGGTACATATGCAACCTACAAAATCTTAGATCTTATGAAGCAATGAGAGGTAAGCCTCAATATTGCAAGCACTAATAGCGTATTGGACACTTTTTTTGTACAAGCCACCCTAAAAGTAAAGTATTTTGTTCTCGGTGACTCCTGGGTTACTGCAACTTTGATTTTGTATCATAAGCCTCCACTTCCCTTATCAACAATCATAATTGTGGTATTTAGGCAATTTTTTCAGAGTGTGTGCTCATTGCCATCTTCTGGCTTGAAGGTTAATTGGGGCCAGTTTACATATTAATCTGAGGGAAATAATACTCATTTCAAAGAGATTTATAGAAGCAAGTTTGTAATTAGATTAAGCAAATGTCTCTCAAGGGAAGTTGTTGTAAGTAATCACTTTTTGTTTTTACTTCCATGAATGATTTAAAAAGTCATCAATCTAATATATAACTTTATCCTAAATTTGATTGGCTACTCATCATGCTTGGTGCACAAGCCTTGATTCAATGGATCTGTGGTCATTAGAAACGTTTTTATTTTTTTCTTCAAATAAGAATACAAGAAAAATGTCAGATTGAGTGTTGCCTTAGCAAATAAAATCAAAATTTTGGTTCCAGAAATTTCAGATTTTGTTCGGTTGTACCTTTGCCATCCAGCTTGCCAAGGTTGGTATGGTTGGCAACCCTTTCCATATGATGTAAATCTCATAATATTTACTTTTCTTCCAGCATATAGTCCATTTTCTTATCTTTTGTTGATATTATAATTCAGCAACTCTTATACTCATTCTTAGATGTCCCTTAGCATGATGTGCTGCATTTTAACTGTGTATGTGTGTTGTAGGATGGGAGTATTGTGGTCTGTTGGATTCCACACAATGTCAAGCTAAGCAAACTCATGCATGCTTACCGCAAAAAGAAGCAATTGGATTTTCATACTGCACAATTTGTTCATGAAGGTCATCGTGTTCCAGGGAAATATATGGCAAATAAGGTACCTTTTTTTCTTCTTTTCCATCCCCCAATCTATTAAATGTGCTTTGAATGGAGATTTCTTTCAACATCACATAACAATGAAAGAAACTGTTCACTGAACTGTTTTTTCAGGATATTATTTCTTTGAAGTTTCTGATCAGGTCAAGAACTTCCTAGGCAATCTCTCTATAGATCCAAGTTGGCTTTCTCGGAATTACAATAAAACGTGTAAGGTAACCCTGCAGTCCTAAGAATCTAGTGGATATAGGTTTTACTCTTCTGCGTACAACAAATTGTCCCACAAATTTCTTAAGATTCATTTTTTTTCCTTTTTGCCTTCTCTCCGTACCCGAAAGAAGAATAATACTCTTGATTTCAAATGATGTGGCAAACACAGACATACATAGTCATTGAAACCATTTCCTTCAGAAACTCAGCTGATCTGGGAAGTGAACAGCAGATTCGATGTCTAAATAATTTGAGCTTTGCTCATTTCACCTTGAATATCCTTCATGCTTACATCCAAACAACTTGTTTGTGCCCTTGTCAAGTGCATTAATATTTTTTTACCACTATCTAAGGATTTTGTGTTACTTCATGATTTTCCATCAATTTCAACATTGTGATTTATTGCTTTTAATTGTCAATCTTATGCTGTAGCTTAAATTGGAGGATGGAGCTGAAATTTGTTGTATGTTTCACCAAATGGGAGGTGGCTTCTATATTATGCCAAAGACTACTTAGGCTTTTACCTTATTGTAGCAGCTGCACCTCTTTGATATAACAGTACCAACTGATGACCAACGTAAGTCTAATTGGTTTTACTCTGTCGAATTTGTAATGATCAATGTTGTTCCATTTGGTTTACATATTAATCCTGAACTTATTGAAGGGAAAAACATATCAGGATCGTACAACTTTTGTGCACTTTCATTCAACCACTTGAACCTTATTTTAAACAGTGATAAGAAGACAGTTGTTCCATTTTAGTCGACATCTTGATCCTCAACTGTCGGTAATGTAAATTTTCTTTTTCTGTTTGTTGGGGAAGAAGCTACTTTCTTAGATGCTGCTTACTGGGTTCGAGTTAAACCAACCTGGAGCGAACCATTACGTGCATAACCATGTTCTAGTCATGTTCTCAATCTGGCAGTCTACTAGTTACTTATTCATTAATATCAGGGGCCCAAAGGGTGATTCTGAGAATCAATTGTAGTGACTGAAATTCAACATTCTGGTTATATTTTCTGAAACTGCCTGTAAAGGCTTAATGCACTCTTTTTATTTTTTTTACCCAGCTACAGCTTTAGACACAAACCTTTTATGTAATATTGGATTAGGACCTTTACAATATGGTCTAGCCCCAAAGATATTCTGTGGGTATGGGTCTTGCCCTCGATTCAAATTTCAATTTTTGTGCATGAATCCATGGATTCAGCAGCTTTGATTCATGGAAAGGGCCTTCGGTTAGAGGGCTGGTTTTAATTTGCTAATTATAAAATGATGATTACTTTTGAATGAATCCATGAAGTTGGTAACACTAGTTAAAAAAAATAAAGCATGATCTAAGAGAATTTATTTTTGATAAACTAATTTTATTTTCATGTGGAAACTATAATATTGTGTCTCAACGTGCATCTAATAAAAAAAGTAATTAATTAATTAATAATAATAATTCGTAATTAATTATCATTTGGATCAATTTTTAAGCATATTTAAAGTTGTCAAAAGCACGTACATTTGATATTAGTATCAACGTCGAAAATTATATAATCTATTAATAAATTAAAAGTATATTTATTGTTACAAATTTTAATAATGATCAGTTTTCCTAAAATCTTCGACTAAAAAACATGAGTATCAACCCTTCCATACCTAACAATCTCAACTTAAAAAAAATGAGTATCAACACTTCCCTGCCCACAAGAATGGTGGTAAATTTTGTGGCGGGCAATGCTTGAAAGTTTGATATCATTAAAGTCTAGCCTTTCCCCGTTCCATGCTGATTGAGTACTTGACCGATTCCAGAGAGACCAACTCCACGAAATAGTCGACAAGAATATCTAGTACCGTACCATTCTTTCTGCATAAATCTTCTCCTTATAGGAGCCAATAATACTGATAGTACGCCTGTTCTTCGGACGAGAAATATCATGATATTTAAGCCCTTTTAAAACTATGATTTTCCGACAGTCACCGGCATGGAATTAAAACGACATTATCCCATTCCCACGTCCTTGCTTAACAGATGATCTGACAATTTTAATTTTTAAACAGGATATGAAGTTACGATAAAAAATAAAATTTTTTAAAAAATTATATATAAATTATATAAAAAAATATATATATTTTATATTTAAAGTATCATACAAATTTAATATTATAATTTTTCGTATTTGATATATTTAACATGACAACATTAGATTGATACATAAATTATCATATCCGAGGAGATGTGTGCGATGGTGTCAAACGAGTAAGTGGCATACTCGGTCCCACTACCCTTGAGCTAACATTACGGAGCCATGGCAGGCATAACCCAAACTGATGCCTTCTTTACGGAGATCGACGCCTCCTCGTGGGGTTCAACTCTGACTCTGTAGTGTCCTGTTAGTCGACATAATAGAGTTGAGGTAGCGGGCCCGGTATAACCCAAAGGACAAGCCAACTAGTTGAGCGATCGCAGGCTCTTGCCACACCTATTGTCACGGTCCGCACGTTTCTCCTGAAATCATGCATCCTTATGATACCAAAATTACTCGTAGTCAGACTTCAGCTTTCCTTCGAATCCAATTTTTTTTAGATAGCTTAATTTTAATCTTTTAAATTGTTTACAAGTTTTTTCTGGCTTTGATTCTGTAAGTTATTCATTTTGAACTCTACAGGAAAGAACCCAGCTCCCATCACTCCTAAACTCACGATTCTCAAAGTGATCCCGAGCACTCATCTCGCCCGTGAAGCTTAAGGTATCTTCAAATATTAGTAAGGGCGCATAACCCTGATTCTCATGATATTATTATTTCTTGACATGGTGAGAACCTAACACCATGTCTGCCTGTATCATACGTAAACTCTCGTATCAAGTTTATGCAAGCACAACACTTATGCTGATCAACAGCCAGCTCGAAGCCTCTAGGCTCATCTCATCCCATGGGACTCAATTCTTAAGGCTTAGGCTCTTAGCTTCTATGTAGATTACCCGCACGTATGATTGACATCCAACATCATGCTAGTCTCGCAAGGTAGACTTGGGTGGACTGCCCCAGCTGCAGCACACCTCTACCGATTGGCCATAAGGGTCTAGCAACGTGCTTGCCTGCTAGTCCGCACATCCCTCAGGCTTGATGGCGTCCCTCTTACGCAAACACCATCTCATGATCCTTTTGGCTTATCTCATGATCCTTTTGGCTTAAAGAGGAGAAATAAAAGGGCATAGCAAACTCTACTGCGTAATCCCATGGCTTAACGCAAAGGCGCGATACGAGGCCCGCCTGCCCCAACTGTTCTCGAGTTTATCATGACCCGAGGAAACATCGTGCCATGCTTGTGACCCTACGATGCCCGCCCACCTAGACACCACTAGTGCCTAGGAGTAGCTCACTTCAGACTAGCCAAGCCCTTGCCTGCCCACTAGCCAAGGGGGTGGTGGAGAGCTGACACCAATCATCCTCTTATAAAGAGCGTAAGAGATTTTTTCAGTCTCCTATCAGTAACCATAAGATTGTTTGAAATGGGGACACTTTTCTCTTCAGCCATCTTAGTGCCTTTCTTCGACTAACTCAGGGTTCTATAACCTTCTTCTTGGTCACCATTATTCCTTGATTTTATTCGTTGCTCCATCAACCCACTCGAAGGTGCCTACACGTGGCTTCGACCAACAGCACCTGACTGGCTAGCTGGTCTTAAGGCACCAGCGCACTACCTCACACTTACCTACGTATCTTAGGATTTATGACTCAGACTATCCATGCACAATATCTCCAACATATTTTCATGCTCAGAATGCCCGCAATGCTTTCACTGATTGCACTCGCTGGGCTACTTGGCTTGAAGGTGCTTGACCATTGTCTCGAACTTATCCACGTATCTTACGGTCTAGGGACTTCCACTGCCCGCACAACATATTAGTAACCTATTTCAATGCTTCAAAGGCTCACCCGCATCTCTTAGAACCATTTTTTCGTCAGTTTGGTCTCGACCGCTGCTCAGTTCATGATTAGTCATGGCAGAACCAAGGCAAACCAAGGCCTAACCATGACACTCTCCCCTACTTACTATGTCGATGCCCTCATCGACGCCACGACCACACCTAACTCTCTTGTTGCATATAGTTGACATTTACTCATATGTCTCTCACTCGTGCCCTTAAAGATTGGATCGAGGTCCCGTCACATAGGGCACCACCCACAGTACTCGTCCATTATTGATGTAGATTGGTCATATCCTAGAACAAATGCACCTCCGCTCTATTCCTACTCAAACTGTCTCACCCTATCTTGGTTGCCGCATATGTGCCACAACATTGCTTCCCTTGATCATATCACGCTTTGCCACTCATTGGTGCATCCCACTAGACGTGACCTCTCACACCAACTGCACGCCTGCAGCATCGACTCTTCGATGTGCCCCTCTGGACATGGTACTTAGGTTAACCGCACTCATACGACACCACACACGATAGACCCTACCACGGTGGCATTCAGACACTTTGGTTATCTTACAACTTGGGTCCTTTCGGCCCCTTTAAGGTCACCTCTCTAGGTGTGGCCCTTTGGCCAACCGCCCTCAATGCAGCACCTTAACGCGCGCTATTTTGGTCTCTATTTCCTAGCTCGAACACTATGCTTCATTTGTTCAGGCTCTTCTGTCTTGATTCAGTCCCACAGGGAATCACAGGTCTTTCCCTCTTTTACTTGAAACTCGATTCAGCATTATATTCAATCATGTCTCCTCAATGGTTCTACAACTCGTCTATCTTGACTCTGGCATAGCTCCTAGGGCATCTTAAGGTCCACTTCATACCAGCAATCCACTGATTTAACCAATCACCTCATCCACTGACTTGTTTGACTCGAGGATTAAGCCACCCACTCAATTCTCAAGGTCCACTAACCTACACGTCTGAAGGCCTTGTCAACTGGCCAATTCCCATTTGCTTGTTCCATTAGATTACACTTTGTTTTGGTCCACTGACCACCACCACATGTGAGGCTTTCCCTCTTGGCCAACATAAAACTCGGTTCACTGACTCACACACTCTTGTGATCCTCTAACCATGAGAACTCATGGTCCATCAACCAACGTAACTCATGGTCCACCGACCATTACAACTCATGGCTTTCATCATCAGCCAATTCACACTCCTCTGTGTAATGGCTCCATGCTTGGACCCGAATACTTCGACTTGCACCCCCGCTGGGGCACCTGCACCATATAACAAGTGCACACATTAGTAATTAATATTGATACGCATGTCTCATGTCCCTCAGGATAAGGCTCACTCGGCCTCACTAGCCTTACACAACACCATTTCATGGTGTAAGCCCCTTTTCGCATTTTGGTCTCACCATGATTTCTTCCACCGTAAAAGCATCACATGCCCCAAAACATGCCAACACCTTTTTCTAGGTGAGGCTAGACTCTAGTGCCCTTTTGCTTGACATCCAAGAGTTTACTCGAGAGCCTTTTCATAGGCCAAAATTTCTTATAGCACGTATCGTTGGCTCCTTGTCGAGCCCCAATAGCCATCGGATCTTATTCGCATCTTGAGAGCTCTTTTGAGCTTAATACCACCTCAATTTCATGTCATTAGGCCCACACATGAGGTCATATTAATCTCGCCACTGAGCCCAACCTGGGTTCTAATACCACAATGTCATGGTCCGCACATTTCTCATTCTGAAACCATGCATCCACACAGCACCAAGATTACTCATAGTCGAGGTCAGCTTTCCCTTGAGTCCAATTTTTCTTGGACAGCTTAATTTTGATCCTTTAAGCTGCTTACTCAAGAGTCTTTTTTGGCTTTGATCTCGTAGGGTTGCTTATTTTGAACTCTGTAAAGAGGAACCCAACTCCCATTACTTCTCAGTCCACGATTCTCAAAGTGGCCCCGAACACCCATCTCTGTCGTAGGGCTTAAGGTCTCGAGCACTGATCCTCTAATATTAGTTAAGACGCATAGCCCTGGTTCTCATAATATTATTACTTCTTGATATGGTGAGAATCCAACACCATGACTGCCCGTATCGTACGCAAACTCTCGTATCAAGTTTATGCAAGCACAACACTTATGCTGATCAACAGCCAGCTCGAAGCCTCTAGGCTCATCTCATCCCATGGGACTCAGTTCTTAGGGCTTAGGCCCTTAGCTTTTATGTAGACTGTCTGCACGTATGATTGACACCCAACATCATGCTAGTCTCGCAAGGGGGACTTGGGTAGACTACCCTAGCTGCAGCACACCTCTATCGATTGGCCATAAGGGTCTAGCAGCGTGCTTGCTTGCTAGTCCGCACATCTCTCAGGCTTGATGGCGTCCCTCTTACGTAAACACCATCTCATGATCCTTTTGGCTTAAAAAAGAGAAACAGAAGGGTATACCAAACTCTACCGCATAACCCCATGGCTTAACGTAAAAGTGCGATACGAGGCCCGCCTGCCCCAACTGTCCTCGGGTTTATCATGACCCAAGAAAACATCGTGCCACGCTCGTGACCCTACAATGCCCGCCCACTTAGACATTACTAGTACCTAGGAGTAGCTCACTTCAGACTAGCTAGGCCGTTGCTTGCCTGCTAGCTAAGGGGTGGTGGAGAGTTGACACCAGTCATCCCCTTATAAAGAGCGTAAGAGATTTTCTCAGTTTCCTACCAGTAACCATAAGATTGTCTGAAATGGAGACACTTTTCTTTTCAGTCATCTTAGGACCTTTCTCCGACTAACTCAGGGCCCCATAACCTTCCTCTTGGTCATCATTATTCATTGATTCTACTCATTGCTCCACCAACCTACTCAAAGGTACTTGCACATGGCTTCGACTGACAGCACCTGATTGGCTAGCTGATCCTAGGGCACCGGTGCATTGCCTCACACTTATGCTGGTCAAACAGCCAACTCGGAGCCTCTAAGCTCATCTCATCCCACGGGACTCAGTTCTTAGAGCTTAGGCCCTTAGCTTCTATGTAGACTGTCCGCACGCATGATTGACACCCAATTTCAGGCTAGTCTCACAAGGAAGACTTAGGTGGACTGCCCCAACTACAGCACACCTCTACCGATTGGCCACAAGTGTGTCTGCCTACTAGCCTGTACATACCTCAAGCTCGATGGCATCTTTCCTATGCAAACACCATCTCATGATCTTTCTGGCTTAAGGAGGGAAAACTGAGGGACATAACAAACTCTATCGCATAACCTTATTGCTTAACGCAAAGGCGCGATACAAGGCCCGCTGACCCCAACCGTCTTCGGGTTTACCATGACCAGAGGAAACATCGTGCCACGCTTGTGACCCTACGATGCCCGCCCACCTAGACACCACTAGTGCCTAGGAATATCTCACTTCAGACTAACCATGCCCCTGCCTACTAGCTAAGGGGTGGTGGAGAGCTAACACTAGTCATCTCCCTATAAAAAGCGTAAGAGATTTTTTCAGTCTCCTACGAGTAACCATAAGATTATCTGAAATGGAGATAATTTTCTCCCCAGTCATCTCAGGACCTTTCTCCAACTAACTCAGGGCTCCATAACCTTCCTTTTGGTCATCATTATTCATTGATTCTACTCGTTGCTCCATCAATCCACTTGAAGGTGCCCACACATAACTTTGACCGATAGCACCTAACTGACTAGTTGGTCCCAGGGTATCGACGCACTGCCTCACACTTACCTACGTATCTTGGGGTTTAGGACTTAGACTATCCACGCACAATATCCCAACATATTCTCATGTTCAGAATGCCCGCACACTGCTTCTACTGATAGCACCCGTCGGGCTACTTAATTTGAAGGTGCTTGCCCATTATCTCGAACTTACTTGAGTATCTTGCAGTCTAGAACTCTTACTGCCCGCACAACATATTAGTAACCTATTTTCATACTCCAAATGCATGCCCACATCTCTTAAAATCACTTTTCCACCAATTTGATCTCGATTACTATTCAATTCAGAGTCAGTCATGCCAGGATCAAGACACACCAAGACCTGACCATGACACCTATAATGCCATAATTTTATCTCTCAGCTCGGTATATGTTCAGAGCATGATCAGGTTATGTACCATGAAGACGTTCCAGCCTTTCCTTAGATGTTGCTGTAGAAATACACGTCTTTTCTTTAATTTTTCACTATACGGTTTATTTGCGTTTTGGGTCCCATGACAAAAAATTTTCTCTTTCTCTATAAATTTTTAGATTTGATAATTTATGTGACAATTATTTTGTATCAAATATATGTAAAATATAAAATTATTATATTAAAATTCATGTAAATATATTAAATATGAAACGTATTTTTTATTTTTAACAAAAATTTAAAATAAGTACTTTAATATATACATATATATACACATATTTTTATATCATTTGCGTGGGTGTCCAAAGTAACAGTGTCTAGAACATTGTAAACTCAACCTAAGATTAAAAGTGAAATTAAATGATACTGTACCTGAAAGAAAGGTTTCCATGAAAAAGTAGAAAGAAAAAAAAAACCAGATTAACATCTTAAATGGCATTCAGTGACGTTATTTTTGCAAATACATGTGCCTGCTTGTCGATCATTCCAAAATTATGAGCCATAAAGCAGATGCTTATGCCGAGGCATTTGAAACCACTAATCAGGACCCTGCATGTCTTCTCGTGGCCCAGACATGCCCGTCCCTCCTTCAGGATTCCAACAAGTGGCATTAACTTTTGTTGCTCTACTGGTTTATTTTTTTCAGTGCAAGAAATCTCAATCAATAAGTTGCCGATTAAGCACAATGGATCTCAAAGAATTATTTGAGTGTGGTAAAGAACTTGATATACTTTTCTGCAAATTATAGAATTGCTGTGATCCATGCAATTGTTAATTCTGATCATTCTGATTCAGATATATGCAACTCAATATTCATTGATCACCTGAAATGGAAACTCATTGTGTCTACTAATCATATTGGCCATTTTCAATACAATTTTTAAGGTCTATCCATGACCATATACATGCATATATATTACTAGAAACAGGATACATGAACTTGGAATGCCTGATATGTACCCTTCAAAAAAGGATTTGGCATAGTCAGAAACCAGTGCTGCTTCATGCCTGAGCAAAACTAAACATCAACTCAAAATAAAACTTCGATATTCTAACATGTGAATTCTGGTTGACCATAATCTCGGAGCTACCTCTCTGAATGAACCTAGATCGTAAGGTATCCGTGAACAAGTTCGTTTCATTAATATTTGACTCGTCATATACCCAATAAAATGTAGTATAGAATCGTGATAGGCAAAGAAACTATCATTCCAAATATCACCCTGCACATTTCAAAAGGATAATATTAGTATAATTAATCCCCAACGGTGAAAAGAAAAAAATTGTACTGCATTTGACATTTGTAGTGCTACTTACGCGGTGCTTAATACATCAGGGTGCAAATTATACTCCCTAGCAAAAACAAAAGGGACGATCCCTTGGGGCAATGCTGCTTGTATAATAGACACCTTTAAAGTGGTGCCTCTGAGGCCTACTGCAATGGATGCTATTGCCATTAGTGCCGGTCCTGCGATAAACCTAGCAAGCATCCCATAGAAAGCCAGCTTCTTTCCACAGGCTATGATCCTTGGTTGCAAAGCCATGAACAATCCTTATAATTAACAAATTTCAGCTTAAGTTGTGAGCAACTCATAGATTAATGGGGTTAACGACAAACAAGAACCCAAAAAATAGATCTTACCAAGGCTAAACATTGCCATTCCAAGACCTGCACTTGACAATATTGTGACTGAATTTTCCATTATTTGGGGCTTCTTTATATCCCATCTGTTAAACAGATATAAACAAAGACAAAAAGCAATTAATTAGTTAATAAGGCAGGAAGAGAGTGATCATCTAGAAACCGAGTGAGTTAGCTCTAAAATAACCTGCAAGAGACTAAAGCCCAGCTTAGCCCCAGTAAACTTGAATAAGAGTTCGGGTTCCTCACAAGCTTGAACCAGACTTGTCTCAATATTTTCAGGATCATTGATGAAAAAAGAGAAGAGGGAATGCTGGCATTTTCGACATCACCTTGTTTTTCTCTGGCAATTACCTTTCCACTGCTTTCTTCTCTTTGACCAGCTTGCGCTGACTGCTCACAAGTACTTGTCCCATCTGGATATCATCATACATTAGTACAATTTATGTGAAATGTGAAAGAAAAATATCTGGATTAACATGTACAAATATCGTGTTATGACTTGCCTGGAGAAATGCAACATCCACATCTCCAAATGAATAAATGGAGCTCTTTACCCTCTCCCTCCATGGAAGCTGCAACCATAGGCTTGAACCGCTGAGATTGATCAGGTGCAATCTTGTTAACGTTTTGAGCTGTCTGTTGGTTAGATGGTGGTGTGGCAATAACATTAATGACTTCATCTTCGCTGCCGCAGTTTCCACCAATCTTTTCCCCAGTTCCCTTAAAATTCTCCTCTCTCTCAGGATAACTAAAACGACTTTCTTTGAACTTGCTCATGACAACAGTTCTTGTTTCTCTATATTCAAACAAAAATAGTAATAGAGTATACCAGATTATGCATTGTAATACCACAACTTGAATCATTAGATATTCCTTGTCATCCCCGTACATTGATTTCAGGAGGGGAATTCCCATCACTAGAGTGTTTGGGAGAGTGGAGAGTGAGAAAAGGGTGATGGACCAGTCCAGACTCCCTTTTTTTGAGAAATTAGCCCAACAAAGCAAAACTAACAATATCAAAATTTTTGAGACTCCATCAGCAGCAAGGAAAAGGTGGTCCATTTTGTAAGGATTTATCCTAGAAACAAACTCGAAGGAGAGAAGTGGAACAGCAAAGGTTGCAACAAACCTGTTGATGCCAGCACATTGTTCGGGAGTGAATATGTTCCACCATTTCACAGAAGCATAAGCCAAGAACATGGTGACATAAAGAGGTACTACTGCAGTCAAAACACTGTACAAATCCTTGATGCCAATCATTGTTTTCTGCTTCACTTATCTCTTCAATATATTTTTTTCCCTTGGCATGAATTGTATTACACCACCGCAGGTCTTAAAGAATGAATAGCTTGAAGTTTTAAAGACAATAAGGAGAAAGGAATGGAATATTTTTGCTGCTCTAAACGATCTTTTGCACAAGAAATCTAGAACAGGAATCTCCCTCCTCCAGATTTACAGACTCCTTCTCAAGTAGCTATAGGCACTGATCAGGTTAACATAACCAGACTCTCGGATTGATACAATCAAGTTTTTTGAGATACTTTTAGACGTTGAAAAAAATTTTTTTTTAACCCAATTTGTTGGTTTAACAAGCATCAACAAGGCTAATTGGTATAATGAAGTAGAAGAGATGTCTTTGTGTGAGATTGGTGTTAGCAGCAAGCATTCTGGTTTGATATCAGTAAAGACAAACTCAATTTATCATGTTAAAAGTTACTGGCAAGTGTTCTTTTTACTTGATCAACTGAGAATTGACATGTAGCGGTTTGAGTAACAAAGGTTGAATGATAATTTCAGCTCTTTAACGGTGTTACATCAGTCTTCACTTATGAAACCATGACCATTAAGTTACATGCTAGTTAAACAGCCTTAAATTGTTACCCTTATACTGCTTGAAATAATCATACCGAAGTATCCAACACGTGTATGTCACCAAAGATGAAGGATCAGAGTAACATAGTATTTTTCATAGCCAATAGGAATAAAGCACGTATTCAAGGTAAAGGAAGCAGCCTCCATCATGTCTTCTGTTTTATGCAATGAGGTGACTTATGATGTGAGTATGCTAGGGCACCCGAGACAGTAAAGTTTTTAAAATAGTTTGGCTTGAAGACTTTGATTCAAAGATTCGAGGAAAAGACGAAACTGGAAATAAATGTCAAGAGAGTGCATAGATGGATTGGAAATTATGCATTACATGCATGCAGGGTTGGTATTGTGCAAAAGCATGTGGGATTCATAGGAATGGCTCAACAAAACGCATGGCCCCAGCATGATGCTGTCTCCTCTATCTTTTTTTGTCTTCTCTCATGTCATAATCTTTAGAATAATGTCTACAATTTATGAGAAGGCTTTGTAATTTTTTTTCTCTTCCAGTCGGTAGAAACTCAATAATTTGATTTTGGTCCCCATAACATGTATAGAACAAAATCATTCCGCAACCAGACTTTAATGCTGAGGAGTAACTAAATTGAACTATAATAAAATTGAAAACTAAATGTTATGCAAGGAAACAACAGTGGGGGTTAAAGTAGTTTTGTCTTACAGCTAAGAATAAGTAGAAAACTATAGCTTTGTTTTTGTTGCAAATTTATGATATGCCATTAGCTACTTGGAGGAGAGTTCACAGCCTACAGTGCATGTTCTAACAGTATCCGGCAAAGGAAGTTTAGTCAGGGTAGAAAGGCTCTTAGGGGTAAAAACTTCATTGCAGTTAGGTTGGTTAAGCTGTCTTGTTCTGCTCAGAGTTATCAGTACTTTAAAAAGAAGGAATACCAGATTACATAGGGGAAGACCAGGGTGCAAAGAGAGCTGTTCACCTTATAACGGAGAATGTTAGAGATAGAATTGATAGCTAAACATCATTGAAAAACTTTTCTTGAAATAACCAATATCATGTATAAAGTGTATATCTCAGTTAAACTCATTGGAAGTTAAAATTTCATACCTTTTAGCATAATTCATCTTCTCTTGAACTATTTGGAAAAAATGTGAAATAAAACTTTCAATCTGTGGAAAATAATACAGTCAAGCGTTTATAAGTTTATAAGATTAAAGTGATACTAACAGAGAAACAATTATGAATAATTCATATCATCCTCCCTTTGTATTTATGAATAATGCATAATCTTGCAGAAATCGCCCAAGAGGAAAGAATAAAAGAAATTAGTTTTAAAGGATGAGAGAGAGATCAGACCTAGTATAATTTAACTAAACAGATCAAAATCACAGAGTTACTGTAAGTCAAATACAATAAACAAGTAAGAAAAAAAATGTTAAAAAGGATTGTTGATATGCTTCAAAAAGGTTATGCTCAATCAAATTATTTGAGTTCTTACTAGAGGCTAAGAAAGATTCAAGGCCCTCATAGGCCAGGAGAATTTTGTTGAAGGGTGGAGAATTGCTTCAAAAGGGATTCTGAGTTTCAATGGTGCTAAAGCAAGAATATGGTACACTAGGTCGGTTCCAAGATCATCAATCCAATAACAAAGCCACGGAAATGGAATCTTGTCCCAGCTGCCTCTTAAAATCAGAACAGCACCAAAATGCAGAAATTTTTCTATGCCAATGATGCAAAATACCATTCTACCCACTTACGATCTATGTTACGACTCGAGTCTTAAAAACACGTAGATTTTCTTTTGCAAGAATCACCTCCAAAAAATAATTTATATTATCATTTGCTCTTATCTTGGATGGTTTTTCACGGTTGAATGTCATGCCTGAGGGTTATGGGGTCCTATGTTTATACACAAATATTAGAGAATTCAGTTTAGGGATGAATTCTAGACTAACTTCAATTCTTTGTTCTTATGATGATGCTTGGCTTTGGTTTTCTGTTCTACATAGGAAACTCTGCCCGTAGTTTTTCTTTGGTATCTTTACTTGTCAATGGAAGAGAAAATCTACAGGTATAGGCTCATTTGGGGGATTTGACTTAATTAATAAGAAATTAACTTCACTTTATCATGAAATTGCTGGCAAAGTTACGCTTGCATATGGACAAAATTGTGCTCAACTCAGATCGCCATTATCTCTCTTTTTCTCATTTTTGTTTCAATGTCAGTAATTGTTCAATCTTTGACAGAGAAATGAAATATGTTGGTTCAATTTTTTTTTTGCAGTGTCAATAATTGTTCAATCTTTGACAGAGAAATGCAATATGTTGGCTGGAAATCAAATAAATGCTGTCAAAACCTTTTTTTTTTTTTTTTTGCGGTAGTTTGAAAATAAAAGAAGAGATTGCATAAATTTAAATCTTAGACCTGTTAGATGCCACTTTTTAGCAGGAACCAATTAAACTAAACCTTGAATTCAAACCAAATACAATTTAAAAGATGATGAAGATGAAAAATAAGTCTTCCAGAATGTCTTGGAAGATTATAGGAGCTCCCACTGTAACAAAACAAAGGTTTAGCAATAAATTTTGAAAGAAAAAAAAAAAGAAAATACAATTCATTGCCATTGTGTTTTAGGCAGCTCCATCATTTAACAGTCTCCGGGATAGCCAATGCTCTGATACAGAGGCCACCCAATTCCTAGGGAGCGTTTGCCGTTTGGTAAAGAAGAAAAGGTGAAGGATTGAAAATTCCATAAAATCTTCCTTGGCATCAATTAACCAATGAAGTGAAAGCATTGGCAGACATAAGGAATATCTTGGATCCTCCAAGGATCAGTTACTACTATAAAATACACAAACGTTATTATGTTAAAAGCAAGTAGTAGTCCCCTTGACCCTAACGCCTGGACTAGTCCTAATGCCCAGATAATATACATTTCAGACCTCAGAGACATAATTTTTGACATTGGCTATATAGGAAATAACTTTGTTCCGATGCTCCAGCAAATAGACACATTGTTAGCAGTATTGTTTAAAAAGCAAACAATCATACTACTTGAATAATCTCTAGATTCATAGTTGAAGTTCATATGAATTACCATTGAAATAAAAGCGCCCTGTGCAACAAAATACAATGAAGCGGCTTCATCTACATAAGATGTCAATGTTTGCATTCGTTTCTGCAATGGACACAATGAAAGAGGAAAAGTGAGGGACGCGATGAAATTTTCCTTTTTTTTTTATTTCTAATAGTATCGATACATAATGAACCACACAAAAAAAAAGTTCTGGAAGTAATCTCACCTTACCTACGTTGGTCTTGGATTGAACTTTCCAATAGAAGGAGAAGGTCAAATTGAAATACATCTTAAAATCCAGCTACTATGTACAAGTACAGCACTTGTTGGTAATGAAACTTTTCCATGAGAAGTCTGAGTGTCAGACAACATCATAACCACCTCCATTCACATGAACCATGGCATCAATTTCATATCCATCTTCCAATACAAGCTGCACATATAGGATAAATTCAACATCAAAGAAAATTATAACAATGTACACAACTATAAGACATTATAATGAGTTCTAGATAATACGATTACTTCAGCAAATAAATGCAGAATCTCAATGCCAAAAGGAAGACCAGCTATAGCCAACCAATGGCAAAATGATTGAGATTCTAGTGCTTCCTCATCTTCAAAAGGAATGTTACAATAGAAACAAATAAATATGGCTCCAATAAAGATAATTTGAATGATTAAGAGATATTACACTAGCCACTGCATAATTAGCAGAAGACTTTAAGAATGAAAGCAAAAAAGGAACCCTCTAGCCTAGTTCAGGGAACTTGCTGCATATTAGGTACAGAATTTTGCTTAGGAGAAAATAGGATGGGGTAAAGATAGTACAAAACCTACTAGATTCTCAAGATGGCACACTTTCTTAGACATGTTCAACAATCATTTTCCCTTTTTTTTTGACAATCATTTATGTTTCACTAAAATTTTGAGATGTCAGAAGATCTTCTTGCCATACATGACACATTTCACCATTGTGAAGAGAAAAAATTTCGAAGCAAGCTGTAAAACATAAACATTACTAGTATGAATCAAACTTATGTGATTCTTATCACGAGGACCTTAACTTTTCAACAAATGGTAAGATCTATTAGGAACCTTAAGAAACATTATACTTCTTCTGGAGTCCTACCATGAGCAAACGAACGACCATTGATCAAAAATTGAACAGTATTGTGTTCCAAAAAATGACGATGAAAGTAAGCAACGAAAAGCTTCCTCATTTTGGTTCCTCATCTGATCTTGAAATGCACTTCATTTCCATTCTACAACAAATACACAATATGAAAGCATGATCAAGGAAGGATTGATGGAAGGGAGGCGAAGGCAGAGTTAACTGAGTAAGTTTGAATTCGAGGTTCACACTATAAAAGAAAAACACAGATATAATGGATTAATGATGAACCTTTAAAGCCTAAATTGATCTACTAAACAAAGATAAACTTATCCTCCACAGTGCATATGGAGTGAAATATTACAAGAGAAAATCACACTTCTAAAATATTACTATATCAAAGAAGTAAAGAACACTCAAATTTCACCATTTCACTGGGACTCAATGAAAGAAACATGACAAAAGTATCCAACATTCTTTTAATGCATCTAGATTCACTTCGTTCTCACTCTCAGTACTTAAGAGTGATTATAACATGGCTGAGAATCAAAATTGGAAAAACTGCCCAAAATCTAATTTCAAATCCCAGCTTCAATTCCACTCCTCTGGGAGATGCAAAATCACGGAGAACAGAAAAGAAACAAAAATGAGTCTATTCAGGAGTCAACCTCTCATACCCAATGAATTGAAAAAGATAGTTAAATCAAATTATTTTAGTCCAGATTAATGTGTGCTGAAGTTTTATCCATAAACAACATGCATCAATTTGGATAATTCCGCACCAATATCAATCTATGCTTCTCTATTGGTTCCATCCAACCCTAACATCCTGACAACCTTACATCCCTCCAGGAACCAAGAACCTACCTCCTTGCTCCAATTAAGAATCACCTATTTCACCTTTACTATAATTTTTTTTCGGTACATAAAAGTTTAGGGTGAGAAGAGGCTTCTTCATACCAAGTCCAGGGTAGACCGCTGTCTTAGAGAGACTTACATTGGATTTACAGATCGCCCATCAAGGAAGACTGTTAGCAATGAGATTCAAATTTCAAGGTATTCGAACTTTACTAACATAAGATAAGACCCACAAACACATTGCCAAAAAAATAACAGACTATGGCCTAAAATTGCTCCTTTCATCACACTGTTACAAGTGGCCAAGAAATAATTCAGGTAAATGTAAAAAGCCTCATCAATCTTCAACTCCTCAGTGTAATCACACACAAATCTATCTATATTGGGTACCATGAAATTAATCAGAAAGAGAGATAGAAAGAGAGAGCAAAGAACCTGGCTTATAATAATGAGATTGATACTAGAAGGTGGATCGTCACGCTTGTTAGAAGACATTTTCTTACGTCAGGAACCTACCTACAAGCAACACCGAAAACAGATTTTATTTCTTGTTCAATATATGTACATGGGTCTTTTTCTATCTCCTTACAAAATCCAAAAGCTGGGTTTCCCCAAGGCTATCCAAAGGGTTTTCAACAAAAATGATGAGTAGAAGAAGGCAAATGGCAACTTGGAATGCAGCAAAAGTGGCTGGCTGCAAAACTAGAAGCAAAGACGAGTTGTCTTTTCATTTGTTTTGAATGTCCACATTTCTGTCATATTTTTAACAAGGACAGACAGGACAAAGTTAATGCATGTCTTTTCTAGTACATTCCCTGTTTGTTTTACCAAAAAGTACATTCCTTGTTCCTTTCAATGCAGTGTCTATTAATTGCTGCTTTTGTCTTGTCTACTGAATACGGTAAGATACTTCCAACATCTAATCCAAAATAATCAGAGCATTTTTCTTTTGTTTTTTCCACTGTTTTTCAAGTACTAGTAATTATGATATTTGGAGCGATGGTAATAAGGGGCATTCTGGATAAAGAACTATGAATTTCCTTCTGAAAACTGCTATATTTATTTTAAGATAAAAAAAAATTCGGTTTGCATGCATTTTGGAGATTTAAATAGTTATTGTCAACGGATTATTTGAGTTGATAAATTTTGAATATTTCAACTTAAATTTAAATTTTACTATCAACAATATCTCTTGATAAATTATTCGCAAATTCAATATAAATTTTTTTTAAAACCTGTCATACTCTAATTTTGAAATAGAAAAACGTTTTCACATCTTAAACTTTTCACATCTTAAACTTTTATAATAAGAAAAAATTCAGTGCTTCTTGGATGTATAACGTATCTTGGGATTTATCTTTTGTTAGGGATTTAGATGGACGTGGATTATTCCTCCATCCTAATTGGAAGGACTCACGTATTCACAGCCTATGAAATGTAATTCATTTTGTCTTACCTTTCCAAAAAAAAAAAAAAGTTCATTATGTGAAATATATTTCATTTTGGACACAATTGAAGCAACACTTATAGAAGCATACTGCAATCTGATGATTATTGTTTATCATTAACTTGTTATGGCCAAATTGGTCTTCTTCCTACGAAATATAGTTGTTACTGCTTTGCCTGATCAGCTCCATACAGGTAATAAACACAACGCCTGGAGGGTTCTGAATCAGAAGACAAAATGTTGCCATCATTTTATACAATGAGCAATTGTGTATGCTCTTTACCTTAATACGCAACTCAAATCCTTAGAATCTCAACCTCACCTGGTATTTCAGTAAGGATCTGCTCAGGCACCTGAAATTATAACTGGGATTCTTTTTCTTTTTTTTTTCATTCCAATACAATAAACTCCAAGAATTTGCTACTGACAGAACAGCAATTAGCTAGACCAGCTACAAGAAGACCCCTTCATTAGTTAAGGCATGTTGCTGAAGATGCCTGCTAGAACAGACTGCAACATTTCATCTGTGGTGCCATTAACCTGACCAAACACGTCAATCCGTTGGTTAAGTTCCTTGAAGATGACCTCAGGTTCATGTTGCATCGCTCGAAGAACATCTCTGCAAGACTGCCCTGGCATAGCATTTGTCACTACAAACCCCTCTCGTTCACAACTTTGTGAAACCTGAACAACACTGGGATTCCCAAGCAAATTTTGAGATCCACCAAGTGCCTCCACATAAGCCCCTGCCAAGAACATTCCCAAGTAATATTTCTTTCCAATGGATTCCTTGTGATTATCATTGCTTCTCAATTCGTGCAGTGGCAAGCTTGATTCACCTCCAATGAATCTATCAATCTTTCCATCACTATCACAAGTTAGATCTAATAAAATCCCCTTAACTGTTGGCTTTGGACGGAGTCGATGAATTGGAACAATCGGGAATACCTGCCCCTTAGGTCCGTGACATAGACAGGTCCTATGTTCACCTTTAATTGCTGCAGCAGACAAATTTGAGTAGTCTAAGCGAGTATCTTCAGTTAGCCCTTCAACGAAATGCTGCAATCCTTCCGGATACATTACCGGAGAATCTGACACACTGGAAGAAATAGCCTCAAAAGTCAAAATTGAGTGGTAGGAGACAATAGCTCTACCGCTTTCACTGCAGATCACTGGATGCTTAACAGATTTGCTATCACACACTTGTTGAATCACTTGGACAACGGTTGAAGCATACTCTTCGAGCCCATAACCGACAGAAACATCAGAGTTACAAGATTATGATCCATCATAATCAATGCCAAGGCCACCTCCAACATCAATGAACTGCATACATGCTCCAAGACGGATCAATTCTCAATAGATTTGAGTAGCCTCACCTATGCCGTCTGCCAACAATGAGATTGAAGGAATCTGAGATTCAATATGGAAATGCAGTAAACTTAGGCAATTCAACAGCCCCGCTGTTTCAAGCTTGTTCACCACACTTAAAATTTGCCGTGGTGTTAGTCCAAACTTCCCTCTCTCACCAGAAGTTGATCCAAAATGACCACCATGCTTTGTTCTTAGCTTTGCTCGCAAACCAATGACAGGAGATATACGAAGTTTTGTACTTAAATCAATAACTAAATCTAGTTCTTCCACTTGCTCAAGAACAACCACCACGTTAAAAGCAAACTTTCTTGCGATCAAAGCAAGTAAAATATAATCATTATCCTTAAAGCCATTGCAAATTAAAAGAGCTTCTGGATGCCCTTTGCATAAAGAACTCATTGCTAGAAGGAGCTCAGGCTTGTAATCAACTTCCAGGCCAAATCGAAAAGGGAATCCTAATCTCACAATATCTCCCACAATAAACCTGTCCTGGTTACTTTTCACAGGATAAACGCCTTGGTAATGAGACCTATAATTTAAAGAGCTGATGGCAGACTCACATGCAGAGTGAAGGGACTCCGAGCGGTTCTTCAAAACAGCAGGCAGGCGAATTATTACAGGAAGTTGTAATCCAAGGCCACCTGACAACTTGTGGTCCGAGACTAGCTTCACCACCCTTAGCAAATCAATCTCCTGATGAGTTGAAGAGGTGTTCAGGCCATTCGGACGGATAGAAATATTGCCAGAAGAGTGCACTGAGAAGTATGGAGCACCCCATTTTTCAATCTTGTAAAGAAGAGATGAGAGAGATGGAGACCAATGGGACCAATCCATTGGATCGAGTTTGCCTTGGTTTGAAGTTCTTACATGTTCATACCTATGGTTTATAAAGGATATGTAGCAGAATCAAGAGCAAAGTGAAATTATAATAACCCTAATTATAAGTAGATCTTGAGATTGGAATGAGAAATCTTCCTGGAAAATAGTATTACAATTAACTCTGAGAAAATTTGAAGAGACGAGTTTGGAAGAGAAAATCTCCCAAATTTGGGGTGTACCAGATTTTCATATATTTTCAGATTTTGTTGCCCATTTTGCCTTTCCTTTTCTTAATTGGTTTTTTATTAACTTATGTTTTAATTGGCATCTCCCTTGTGATTTTTGTTGGCTGTTCTTTGTGGGGGTTTTGTCTAATTTTATAACTTATTTCCTTTCATTAATTTGTTTCCTTTTTTTTCGCCATTAGCTCTATGGTTGATAAAGAGAAGGGGTATAAGTTTGATAAGGGGTATCATGCATGCCAATATTGATTGAAGTGAAGACACTGTAGCTGAAGATTGCTTGCTTCTTCTTGTTGTTTCTGTCGGAACTAATTTTGAAAATCTGTAAGTTGAATTTTGAAACTTTTCATTTCTTTCTCTCTTTCATTGAAAGCATGAGTGAATTCAGTGTTAATTTCAGTCATATATCTGAGTTCTTGGTCTAAAGTTATTATCCTTGGATTTCAAGAATAATGTTTTGAAGATCGACAAAACTCTTATCAAAGTGATGACTGACTTTCCAACTTATTATGCTATTGATTATTTTTGTTTCCATCTTGACTGATCAGGGGAGTTAATCACTTGATTTTCTTGCCATACGCATAGCTCAAATATTTAACTTTTGACATGGAAGTGACACAAATACAACTCACATGTTAAAAGTTGGTTCTAAGTCTATGGAAATCTGATTGGAATCTCCATTCTCCTCTTAATGCTGAGGTATCATGAAATTTTTTCCTATACCTTTTTCCTTTCCCATGCAATGGACTGAGAATTTTTTTTCCTTCTGAGATGAATTGTGCAGTAGAATGTTGCACATAAATGACAATCTCTTTTTTCTTTTCTATTTTGTCTAAACCACAAGCATAAACTAATTCTATAGTCCACATGATGCAAACCATATGAATAAGTTCAAAATTTTTGACATTACAAAGAATCCACAATATGGATTACAATCTCTCAAGGTATGGTATTTAGGATATTAAACCAAGCTATTTGCTTACAAGCTTGGAAAAAAAAAAAAAAGAGTCCCGAACAAAGGGGCAAATGTAAAAGCACAAGTAACCAAATCAGAGCAGCTTATATCTATGTATGCTACTTACAAACTTGTACCACCAAAGTCTCAAGCTGGTAATTGGAGCTTTACATTGTTCTTCCAGCTGCAGGCATAGAAAGTTGGATTTATTACAATCATTAACCTAAGTATGAGGTGCTTTTCAAAGTGATTGAGGTGCTTACCTCTGGAAATAATAGTAGAAGAAATCAGCATAAAGCAATGTCTGGACAAGCCCTGAAATCCAAGCTGAAAGAGAGCAATCATATAAACAAGGTGTAAGAAATAAGATACATGTCTAACATAAAATATCCCAAATGCAATGCACAGAGATACATTGGCATAGACATCCTTTATACACCCATGGCCATATGGGCACTGACATGTGGTGAGAGAGGAGGGGAGACAGAGAGCAAGAGAAAGAGAAAGAGAAAGAGAGAAGAAACATACTTATCCAGTGGACAAAGTGCTCTTCAGTAAAGTACCGATAAATCCAGTTCAATATGTAGAATGCTCGGTATGCACTGCAACAAAAGGAATTATATTAGCCCCAAACCAAGAATTAAACATTAAGATGTTAGTGACTTATAAAGACAAAAAAAAATGCATACATATCATGGTGCTAAATGGAGGCAAGATGAAAATCCTCCAAGGGAGTCATTCTGCAATATTGTCTTGATGTTTAAAGTATCTTTCAACGCACCATATACCATGGTTGTGAAAAGGGATGAAACCAAAGGTAGTTTGGTTAACTGGTGGGGCAAAGATATATTGCAAGAAGCTGTCAAATGTTGAGTGCAAAAGTTTGTACATGCTGGTTACCCCCCCTCCCCTCTTCTCCAACCAAAAAAAAAAGGGAACAGAAAGTAAATGCTACACGGTTATAAATTTTGAGATCAATATTGTTCCTGATATTTGATGACTTGCATACTCTTATGCAAGCCTAATTTGTGATAGCCCCAACAATATGTATTCTACTCAACTCTTTTTGCACTTCTCCTATACTTAAATGAAGCCTATGGTTACAGATAACAGCCATTTTAGTTTAAGTAATTCCTTGAGACTTCTCTTTTACAATTCAAGATGTTGAACAAACTGCTTTCTTGAATTCTTCTTTACTCCCTTTCTTTCTTAGTGCACCAGTAGGTCAAAATCAAATCAATCTTCTACAAAATATTGGGAGCTCCTCCCTTTTGGTTTGCCTTTCTTAACAACTTAACGCAGTTCCGAGAAATCTTATACTGGTTTAATCTTGCCTCATCTCCTAACTTATGGTAGTAGGATGTATAGATAGACAGGAAACAGCGTACAAAGAATAAAAGCACCATGATAGCATAAAACAAATGTAATAGAAGAAAAAAAATTGTACACACTAGCAAAGTAGTTGATCACATTTAAAAACAAAAACTTTGGTCCTACATAAAATCATATCAACTTTTCCTCGAAAAGAAAATTGGTGTCAACTATATTTAGCGATTTTCTCTCTTTTTCTTTCCCTCCAAATTAACATGAAAGGAGGCAACGATATATGGAAATGAAAGCCAGGAAGTAAGGGTCCTTAATGCAACGTAACAAAATTATGGCAAACTTGAAAATTAGGTTTTATAGAGTGGAAGTTTACCCAAGGAGAAACACATATTGTCCAGTCAAGTTGTCAATATTTCTAGTCCTTTGCAACAACACAAGCTGAGGAAGGATGGCAACAGCTTCCAAATATAAGGAAAAAGTCCACATGACCTGCTCAACCAAATTTTCCAGGCAAATATCAATATATGAAGGTATATAGTCTGAAAGATAATAGAACCTGATAACTTCCGAACAAATAATTAATATAAACACATAAACAATGTAACATAGCTTCTAAGGTAACCGGAATAAATTTAACATACAGAATCATGATTGTATTGACTACATGGAAATAAAACAGACTGTTTTATTCCAAGAAATAGAAAGAAACATGTTGATACCTCGCTGAAGGTGAACTTTTCATTTATAAGAAGGGCAAGAATTAGGCAAGGCAGAATAAGGAAATAATGGCGAAATGTATCCTGGTCCTTATCATAAGATCTACGAACTATCTTGTGATATCGCATGTACCATACGATTGAGAAAGAGCTCCCCAGGAATATTAGCTTCATGATCGTGTTATAAAGTGAAATGTAACTAGTGAATATGTCCAAGTAGCGAGTAGCAAAGACAATGGCATAGAGTTCCTGAGTCTTCAGGGAAATGCCTGCAAAAAATTATAGGATTTCATATCATAGATAAAAGATTCAGAGCCAGAAAACAGCTCATAAGACATGACAGGGAGTGTGAGACAGAACTGGATGTAGAATGCAGAGAGACAATGGCATAATGGAGTAACATAAACACAGGATAGAATAGAAAGAGACAAGACCCAAATGCTGTAGCATGCCTATGAATGAAAGCAAGGATCTAGAATTCCTACATTTTAAGTTTAATTACATGATATGGTTTTTTTTTCCATAATAGTAATCATGGACGAGATGCTAGATAAGCATATGTATGCATATGTAACTTATAAAGAAAAAGCTTCCAATACTCCATCATAATGTGATAGAACCTCGATCATGTACGCATATGGTCAATCAATCTTAGCAAGCTTTTGCTCACTACATCCTCAATTGAAAACATCTCTAACTTCTCATAACGACTGCCTCAACTTCCAATGAGTTAAATGGCTTTAGCTACCCCTGAATCCTTCAGTCATCCCACCACACAGTCACATTTTAAAAGGAAAGAAAAACAGAAAAATAAAATTTTCCAATAAGCTAGTTGCGCAAAACAGAAATAATCAACTTGATCAAGCAACTCTAAGTTAGGGGGCATTGCTACCCCAAAGGGTGAGAGCATACCAAACACTACCTCAGCTACAGCTATATTTTAGACCCTCACCATATACAGAGTTTATCATGTTTTTCTTCAAATCATAGGCCAGCAAGACATACAAATAACTAAACTACATTATAATCCCACATAAAAAAATCATCCTTTGATTTCCATAAAATCTCCTTCCCAGAAGAATACTCATATTGCAAATTTCAAATGCCTACAGATTTATTGCTACAAATAGAAGGAAAATTAGCAAAAATAAGATGCCATTTCGCGAGATGGGAGCTCCAAATTAACAAACCATGAACCCCCTAAATCCAACCAATACAAACCCCTTGATCTCAATATTGTCACTAAATCCAGCAACTTACTAAACTTTAATAGAAGCTATACATAAAGTCCTAACTGATCACACCTCCTTGCTTCTAAGCTTCAAAAATACATACAAGCACAATCAAATTAATAAAAACCCATTCCGAAAATTACATGAATACATAGTTTATACATGCACATTCAAATGTCACATTTTTTTTTATTAACCTACACTTCCAGATTTCACATGATTCCAATTTGGGCATGCAATAAACTGTACAACAACTCAAACAAAACAATAAATTAACAAAAACCCACATTCAATGTAACCAAAAAATTAAAAATTTTTTTATTCTAAGCAGTAAATTATTGAAATAATAAAAAATAAAAATAAAATGAAACGAACCCAGAAGAAAATAAATACTAGAAAATGGACGTACCAGCGCAAGATTTGATGGTGTGGATCTTGAGCAGTAAAACAACAACACTTAACAAATGGGTCATGTCCCCAGCTAATCTGAATATATTCATTTTCCTCTTTTCTCTCTTCTCAAAATTACTCAAATTGTGAAAATTAAAAAAAAATAATATGATGGTTTTTTTTTTTTCTTTTTTAGTGTGAGGATCAACCGGGAAAGTTTCTTGAGGAAAACTTTAGCAGATCTCGGATTGATCCAAAAGAAAAACGGCTAATTTCTTTTCCTTTCTTTTTGGGGTTTTTTTTTTTTTTTTTTTCTTTCTTTTGTTTTGTTTGTTTTCAGGAATTCCCCTACTTTCCGAGAAAAGGGTAGAAAAATAACGAGAAAAATGATTATGGAATTTACTAGATGGACTTATGTTTTAGCTCTTGAGCTTTATAATATATATATATATATATATATATATATATAGATGTAGATATGTATATGGATATCATAAAAGAATGATCAAGTTTTTTAATTTTATATGATCTTTTAATTATTAATTTTAATAGTTTTAAGATAAAAAATTATTTTTTTTCGACTTTTTCCTTATCTTTCCATTCCTTAAATTTATTAAAATAGAGTTATAAATGTATAAAGTTTTTTTAAAAATTTTCGTCATATATAATTCTTAAGACGACGAAGCCCTATATTTGGGCCTTTGGGGCCTGCACATTCAAGAAGTTAACAAAATTTAGGATTTACACGGAATAGATGTATTCATTTATATTTGTAGGCCCAACTCAGACTTGAAATTAAAGCTATGGCCCAACTAGATAGGGATTGACTCACAAGATTAGGCAAGTAATCCAATCCATAAATAAATTTAATTACACATATGATGCCTACATTATAGTTAAATTCTAAATTTAGTACTTAAAGTTTAAAAAGTCGTAATTAAATAATCAAACTTGGCTTTTATTCCTATCAGTTTGCATACAAGATACACATAGTCAAAAGAGTAACATGTCTAAAACATCCAATAAGATGTTACAATATGTCACACATTGACGTGCCATGCTTTTGTGGCTTGTTTTTAGACAAATCATTTATTTGATTAACGGTGTTAGTCTCGATGTACAAAGTAATGGTGAGGAGCACAGTTTTTAAGTTAAGTACTCAATTATAAAATTTTAAACTTTAGACATCAAATAAAAAATTTAACTATAATAATAAAAGAAATTATTTAATATGCTGATAATTTTTTAATTTTACAAATTAAATTAAAATGATGATACATATATCTCATATATTTAAAAAGTTAATTTAAAATAAAAATAGTATATATGTTATCATTTTAATATTATTTGTGAAGTTAAAAATTTTTACTATCGGTGTATCAAATAATTTTTTATCAATAATGTCAATTAATGTGAGATCCTTAAAATTATTATGCAAATACTAGATTATTGAGTTGCAAGTAAATGAACCCATTAGACAAAGATTGAGCCTGGTCCAAAACAAACAGTTTTGAATTTTATGTAACCAGGAAAAAAATAGGAATTTGAAAAATGGAAGAAATATTTTAATGGAAGAAATTGTCCTAACCATGTATCTTACAATAATAATAATAATAATAATAATAATAATAATATAATGCTGATAAGAAAGATAATAACCTAATATTTTAGATTTTATTATCAATGTATCAAATAATATATATATATATATATCTTTGAACAAAATATTTATATGTCAATGTTATATAATTGTTTTTTGGAAGGAGATATTATATAATCTTTAAAACAAATAATTGGTACATATATCCTATATTATTAGCTTATGATAATACAGTCATGAAGTAAAATCATGACGACAAGATTGTAAATGCACTAATTTTTTTTGTTAAGCTGGAATGATTTGGATTTTAATTTGAAACTGCTAAACGATTGTTCGAGAGGTTTATTACTTTGCCGCAAAACAATTGACCTTGTGGTTCTGCCAAAAGATTTAACTGAGGAAAACAGGGTGCAAAACAGAGCACTATGCTTATACACACGTGCAAACAATTAATTGTACCTTTTTGATATTTTGATGAAATTGTTGGAATAGTAATTCAAATTTTATAAGAAATTTGATTATGATTTTATTGAGATTGATTAAATACTGTTTGATGATGAAAAAAAGATTTGTAAAATAAAATTTAAGAGAAATTTTTTTTTAATAAACAAGTTAACAGGTTTATAAATAATAAGATTTCTACAAGATTAAATATAAAAAATATATAATAAAATTGTAAAATTTTATTACAGAGACATTTGCTATGACTATAAAAGATTAAAAATGTCAGTATATGTATGTTTGTTTGTAAAATTGGATATGTATGTATAATTATTTGGGTTGAAAATATTTTATTTAAAAAATAGTAAGAAGATTCGTGAATATTAATTATAAGTAATTGAGTAATTGTATTTGTAATTTATTATAATTAATGATTTTTTTTTTCATTTGTAGAAGTAGGAAAATTAAATATTAAATTATATTAAATTATTATATTTTATATGAATGATTGTTGATTTGATTATACTTTTTCTTGCTTAAATGTTTAATAAATTTGGAACCTTTCGCCTATCAGAAACAATGTCGATGGTATCGACATACGCAATGAAATAAGTAAACTCATTTTTCATAAACTCTATCAATAATTATATATATATATATCATAAATGGATCCCTTAAAAAAATTTGAATCCATCACTAAAAATAAGTAAAAGAAGATTTGGTTTTTTTTTTATAAGAAATCACTAAAAATAAGTAAAAGAAGAATTGGGTTTTTTTTTGTAAAAAAATAGGTACATCTTTTAGTAAATATGTAAGCATTTGAAAGGATACGGCATTGCTCCTAAATTAGATTGTTGCCAAAATAATTTAAAAAAAAAAAAGTTACAGGTGTGATCACTTGTGAATTCAAAGGAATATGCCAAAATCAGGATCAAAAGACTTGAAGTTCTGATCAAAGGAGCATTTAAAGGCAAGCCAGTGAGTTGTTAACAAGTTGTAACACTTTAAAGGAAAAGACGAAATGCAATAAACAAACTAATAAAAGAAACAAGTTAATGGCCTGTTCATACAAAATTACATATGAAGTTGAACGAGAATTTTGCAGTATAACTACCTATATATATAGCTTCAAAAGAAAACCCATTTCATTTCCCTTTTTTGATAGACAAATAGTGATCAGTTTCATTATAAAAGCCTACTAAAATCACTCTTTCTCCAAATATACATCTTCCTTCACTCAACAAACAAATGCTTTCCTATTCAACATCCTTATTTTCCTTCCTTTTCAACTGCCTTGTGTGTTTTCCATATAAACAGTTCAGCTTCAGCTACAGGCCATCAAGGCTTTAGTTCTGCTATATATATGCTTGTTCTTTTCCTGTTATATTTCTAATTCTCCATCAAATCTTAGCCTTGCATGAAAGCTTAGTTGAGATATGGGGTCAGTTTCAGTTTCTTTGTATATTGCGGTAGTATTTGTTTCAGTTGCGGTAATAAGCACAAGTATATGGGCTATTCCAACTACACTTGATGGACCTTTCAAGCCTGCGACAGTGGATCTTGATAAGAGTTTTCGTGGGCATGCCATAGACTTGCCTGACACCGATCCTCGAGTTCAAAGGACTGTTAAGGTTTGGAAGCCTGAGCAAATCTCACTCTCTCTTTCTACAAACCATGACTCAGTCTGGATATCTTGGGTTACAGGTCTCCTCTCTCTAGCTCTTTACCATCTCTTCAGCTTTTCATTTGAATTTCTTTGCTTCCACGCATGAGTTTGACAAGACTTGTTAATGAATGCCTTGGCTGGGTTACAGGTCTCCTCTCTCTAGCTCTTTACCATCTCTTCAGCTTTTCATTTGATTTCTCTCTCTAGCTCTTTACCATCTCTTCAGCTTTTCATTTGAATTTCTTTGCTTCCACGCATGAGTTTGACAAGACTTGTTAATAAATGCCTTAGCTGGGTTACAGGTCTCCACTCTCTAGCTCTTTACCATCTCTTCAGCTTTTCATTTGATTTTCTTTGCTTCCACGCATGAGTTTGACAAGACTTGTTAATGAATGCCTTGGCTAGGGCTCAAAGGACAAGTGTTCTTTCCAATAAAATTATAAAAAGAACAGCCTTTGGAGTGAACATTTTTTTTTATATCACGAAAATAAAGTTTTAGTATAAGTAAGACAAGTGTTCTTTCCAATAAAATTATAAGAAAAAACAGCCTTTGCAGTGCATATTAAGAACATAAAAATTTAATATAAATAAAAAAAAAATTTGATTCAAAATTACATTTGAAAATTAATATATATATATATACTAACTATATACTACCTCGTACATTTTCAATTTTTAAAGCATAACTCTAAATAAAATACTTAATTAAAATTAACAATTCATTATCGCCAACGAAATTAATTAAATTGATAAAATTGATTATTTTATCTTATAAGGTTTTGATTTTTATTATTAGCAATTTTTTTTATAAATGATACATAAATACAATATAAATTTTTGTTGAAGCTTATTACATATCTTCAACCCGAAACGGACTATCCTCCCCTCATTTAAATATTTTTATAAAACAAATTACTAAATGAGATGTTAAATCATAATGCATCAAATCTTATAAACTCTAAAAAAGTTAATATAATTTTATTTTTTGTGAGATATATAATAAATAAATAAAATTTTAATTTGAGACTGATATTACAAACGACAGGGACCATATCGCGAGACTTTAACATTTTAAGTTTATAAAATTTGACTTTGAAAAGGAATCTTTTACGCATATTGTTTGAGTATTCCATTGTTTATAAGCCTAAATAATTTTGAGATTATATTAGACTACAAAAATTCGTTGACATATTATCGAACAGATTTGAAAGTTGAGACGTATTTAAAAATAAAATTAAAATTAACTTTTATTATTTATGTTTAGGATTTATAATTATTTAAATCTTGGCTCATTAATAATATAATAATTTATCATTTAATGATAATTGTATAAAATATATATTATTATTGTATCAAATATAAATTCATTTATATTAGTTTAAACAATAAAAGTGTTATCATTTTCAAATTTGAGATTTTTTTGATATTTTAATTTTTTTTATTTTTTTATATTTGAGATTATAAAAAAATAAAATTTGATCGTTAAAATTAAAAATTTGCTAACAAATTATTAATAAAGTGTTGGTTCTTTAATTATCAAAATTCAAATACTATCAACATTGAATATAAAATTTTTTTTTTTAAGAATTCAGCTTCCCATTAATTGATGACAAGTGTTGACATTGCCCCCGTTTCACTATATAAATAAAAAATTGCAGGGGAATTTCAGATAGGCAATGATGTAAAGCAATTGGATCCAAAAAGGGTGGGAAGCGTTGTTAGATATGGCAGGTTGCGATTCGCATTGACAAATCGAGCAGTGGGCCATTCCCTAGTTTACAGCCAACTTTATCAATTCCAAGGCCTCCAAAACTATACCTCTGGAATTATTCATCACGTTCGTCTCACTGGTAAATGATCATGACCATTTATTTTTTCTTCTCTTCTCTTCTCTTCAGCTTTGTTTTCTTCTCACAATTTCTTTCCATTGAATATTTGCTATATCTGCAATTGGCCAGTTTTCTTGGGTGCTCAATCACTTTTTGTTTTTATTTGAGGATTCAAAAATTCGAACCCCACTCGTAGACTGAATAACATATATGCATCATTGAACTAAATTCGAAATGATTACCTATGACCT
>NW_019167904.1:5791338-5817586 GCF_002303985.1 Durio zibethinus
TCTCAAGCTGGTAATTGGAGCTTTACATTGTTCTTCCAGCTGCAGGCATAGAAAATTGGATTTATTACAATCATTAACCTAAGTATGAGGTGCTTTTCAAAGTGATTGAGGTACTTACCTCTGGAAGTAATAGTAGAAGAAATCAGCATAAAGCAATGTCTGGACAAGCCCTGAAATCCAAGCTGAAAGAGAGCAATCATATAAACAAGGTGTAAGAAATAAGATACATGTCTAACATAAAATATCCCAAATGCAATGCACAGAGATACATTGGCATAGACATCCTTTATACACCCATGGCCATATGGGCACTGACATGTGGTGAGAGAGGAGGGGAGACAGAGAGCAAGAGAAAGAGAAAGAGAAAGAGAGAAGAAACATACTTATCCAGTGGACAAAGTGCTCTTCAGTAAAGTACCGATAAATCCAGTTCAATATGTAGAATGCTCGGTATGCACTGCAACAAAAGGAATTATATTAGCCCCAAACCAAGAATTAAACATTAAGATGTTAGTGACTTATAAAGACAAAAAAAATGCATACATATCATGGTGCTAAATGGAGGCAAGATGAAAATCCTCCAAGGGAGTCATTCTGCAATATTGTCTTGATGTTTAAAGTATCTTTCAACTCACCATATACCATGGTTGTGAAAAGGGATGAAACCAAAGGTAGTTTGGTTAACTGGTGGGGCAAAGATATATTGCAAGAAGTTGTCAAATGTTGAGTGCAAAAGTTTGTACATGCTGGTTACCCCCCCTCCCCTCTTCTCCAACCAAAAAAAAAAGGGAACAGAAAACAGTAGTAAATGCTACACGGTTATAAATTTTGAGATCAATATTGTTCCTGATATTTGATGACATGCATACTCTTATGCAAGCCTAATTTGTGATAGCCCCAACAATATGTATTCTACTCAACTCTTTTTGCACTTCTCCTATACTTAAATGAAGCCTATGGTTACAGATAATAGCCATTTTAGTTTAAGCAATTCCATGAGACTTCTCTTTTACAATTCAAGATGTTGAACAAACTGCTTTCTTGAATTCTTCTTTACTCCCTTTCTTTCTTAGTGCACCAGTAGGTCAAAATCAAATCAATCTTCTACAAAATATTGGGAGCTCCTCACTTTTGGTTTGCCTTTCTTAACAACTTAACGCAGTTCCGAGAAATCTTATAGTGGTTTAATCTTGCCTCATCTCCTAACTTATGGTAGTAGGATGTATAGATAGACAGGAAACGGCGTACAAAGAATAAAAGCACCATGATAGCATAAAACAAATGTAATAGAAGAAAAAAAGTTGTACACACTAGCAAAGTAGTTGATCACATTTAAAAACAAAAACTTTGGTCCTACATAAAATCATATCGACTTTTCCTCGAAAAGAAAATTGGTGTCAACTATGTTTAGAGATTTTCTCTCTTTTTCTTTCCCTCCAAATTAACATGAAAGGAGGCAACAATATATGGAAATGAAAGCCAGGAAGTAAGGGTCCTTAATGCAACGTAACAAAATTATGGCAAACTAGAAAATTAGGTTTTATAGAGTGGAAGTTTACCCAAGGAGAAACACATATTGTCCAGTCAAGTTGTCAATATTTCTAGTCCTTTGCAACAATACAAGCTGAGGAAGGATGGCAACAGCTTCCAAATATAAGGAAAAAGTCCACATGACCTGCTCAACCAAATTTTCCAGGCAAATATCAATCTATGAAGGTATATCGTCTGAAAGATAATAGAACCTGATAACTTCTGAACAAATAATTAATATAAACACATAAACAATGTAACATAGCTTCTAAGGTAACCGGAATAAATTTAACATACAGAATCATGATTGTAATGACTACATGGAAATAAAACCCACTGTTTTATTCCAAGAAATAGAAAGAAACATGTTGATACCTCGCTGAAGGTGAACTTTTCATTTATAAGAAGGGCAAGAATTAGCCAAGGCAGAATAAGGAAATAATGGCGAAATGTATCCTGGTCCTTATCATAAGATCTACGAACTATCTTGTGATATCGCATGTACCATACGATTGAGAAAGAGCTCCCCAGGAATATTAGCTTCATGATCGTGTTATAAAGCGAAATGTAACTAGTGAATATGTCCAAGTAGCGAGTAGCAAAGACAATGGCATAGAGTTCCTGAGTCTTCAGGGAAATGCCTGCAAAAAATTATAGGATTTCATATCATAGATAAAAGATTCGGAGCCAGAAAACAGCTTATAAGACATGACAGGGAGTGTGAGACAGAACTGGATGTAGAATGCAGAGAGACAATGGCATAATGGAGTAACATAAACACAGGATAGAATAGAAAGAGACAAGACCAAATGCTGTAGCATGCCTATGAATGAAAACAAGGATCTAGGATTCCTACATTTTAAGTTTAATTACATGATATGGTTTTTTTTCCCATAATAGTAATCATGGATGAGATGCTATATAAGCATATGTATGCATATGTAACTTATGAAGAAAAAGCTCCAAATACTCTATCATAATGTGATAGAACCTCGATCATGTATGCATATGGTCAATCAATCTTAGCAAGCTTTTGCTCGCTACATCCTCAATTGAAAACATCTCTAACTTCTCATAACGACTGCCTCAACTTCCAATGAGTTAAATGGCTTTAGCTACCCATGAATCGTTCAGTCATCCCACCCCACAGTAACATTTTAAAAGGAAAGAAAAACAGAAAAATAAAATTTTCCAATAAGCTAGTTGCGCAAAACAGAAATAATCAACTTGATCAAGCAACTCTTAGTTAGGTGGCATTGCTACCCCAAAGGGTGAGAGCATACCAAACACTACCTCAGCTACAGCTAGAGTTTTAGGCCCTCACCATATACAGAGTTTATCATGTTTTTCTTCAAATCATAGGCCAGCAAGACATACAAATAACTAAACTACATTATAATCCTACATAAAAAAATCATCCTTTTATTTCCATAAAATCTCCTTCCCAGAAGAATACTCATATTGCAAATTTCAAATGCCTACAGATTTATTGCTACAAATAGAAGGAAAATTAGCAAAAATAAGATGCCATTTCGCGAGATGGGAGCTCCAAATTAACAAACCATGAACCCCTAAATCCAACTAATACAAACCCCTTGATCTCAATATTGTCACTAAATCCAGCAACTTACTAAACTTTAATAGAAGCTATACATAAAGTCCTAACTGATCACACCTCCTTGCTTCTAAGCTTCAAAAATACATACAAGCACATTCAAATTAATAAAAACCCATTCCGAAAATTACATGAATACATAGTTTATACATGCACATTCAAATGTCACATTTTTTTTTATTAACCTACACTTCCAGATTTCACATGATTCCAATTTGGGCATGCAATAAACTGTACAACAACTCAAACAAAACAATAAATTAACAAAAACCCACATTCAATGTAACCAAAAAATTAAAAAAATTTTTATTCTAAGCAGTAAATTATTGAAATAATAAAAAATAAAAATAAAATGAAACGAACCCAGAAGAAAATAAATACTAGAAAATGGACGTACCAGCGCAAGATTTGATGGTGTGGATCTTGAGCAGTAAAACAACAACACTTAACAAATGGGTCATGTCCCCTGCTAATCTGAATATATTCATTTTCCTCGTTTCTCTCTTCTCAAAATTACTCAAATTTTGAAAATTAAAAAAAAAATATGATGGTTTTTTTTTCTTTTTTAGTGTGAGGATCAACCGGGAAAGTTTCTTGAGGAAAACTTTAGCAGATCTCGGATTGATCCAAAAGAAAAACGGCTAATTTCTTTTCCTTTCTTTTTGGGGTTTTTTTTTTTTCTTTCTTTTGTTTTGTTTGTTTTCAGGAATTCCCCTACTTTCCGAGAAAAGGGTAGAAAAATAACGAGAAAAATGATTATGGAATTTACTAGATGGACTTATGTTTTAGCTCTTGAGCTTTATCATATATATATATATATATATATATATATATATATATATATATATAGATATGGATATCATAAAAGAATGATCAAGTTATATAATATAAAATTTTTAATTTTATATGATCTTTTAATTATTAATTTTAATAATTTTAAGATAAAAAATTATTTTTTTTCGATTTTTTCCTTATCTTTCCATTCCTTAAATTTATTAAAATAGAGTTATAAATGTATAAAGTTTTTAAAAAAAATTTCGTCGTATATAATTCTTAAGACGACGAAGCCCTATATTTGGGCCTTTGGGCCCTGCACATTCAAGAAGTTAACAAAATTTAGGATTTACACGGAATAGAGGTATTCATTTATATTTGCAGGCCCAACTGAGACTTGAAATTAAAGCTATGGCCCAACTCGATAGGGATTGACTCACAAGATTAGGCAAGTAATCCAAATCCATAAACAAATTTAATTACACATATGATGCCTACATTATAGTTAAATTCTAAATTTAGTACTTAAAGTTTAAAAAGTCGTAATTAAATAATCAAACTTGGCTTTTATTCCTATCAGTTTGCATACAAGATACACATAGTCAAAAGAGTAACATGTCTAAAACATCCAATAAGATGTTATAATATGTCACATATTGACGTGTCATGCTTTTGTGGCTTGTTTTTAGGCAAATCATTTATCTGATTAACGGTGTTAGTCTCGATGTACAAAGTAATGGTGAGGAGCTCAGTTATTAAGTTAAGTACTCAATTATAAATTTTTAAACTTTAGATATCAAATAAAAAATTTAACTATAATAATAAAAAAAATTATCTAATATGCTGACAAATTTTTAATTTTACAAATTAAATTAAAATGATGATACATATATATAGTATATTTAAAAAATTAATTTAAAATAAAAAGAGTACATATATTATCATCTTAATATTATTTGTAAAGTTAAAAACTTTTATTATCGGTGTATCGAATAATTTTTTTACCGACAATTAATGTGAGATCCTTAAAATTATTATGCAAATACTAGATTATTGAGTTGCAAGTAAATGAACCCATTGGACAAAGATCGAGCCTGGTCCGAAACAAACAGTTTTGAATTTTATGTAACCAGGAAAAAAATAGGAATTTGAAAAATGGAAGAAATTGTCCTAACCATGTATCTTATAATAATAATAATAATAAAAATATAATGCAGATAAGAAAGATAATAACCTAATATTTTAGATTTTATTATCAATGTATCAAATAATATATATATATATATATATCTTTGAACAAAATATTTATATGTCAACGTTATATAATTGTTTTTTGGAAGGAGATATTATATAATCTTTAAAACAAATAATTGATACATATACCCTATATTATTATCTTATGATAATACAGTCATGAAGTAAAATCATGACGACAAGATTGTAAATGCACTAATTTTTTTTAATTTTTTTGTTAAGCTGGAATGATTTGGATTTTTATTTGAAACTGCTAAACGATTGTTCGAGAGGTTTATTACTTTGCCGCAAAACAATTGACCTTGTGGTTTTGCCAAAAGATTTAACTGAGGAAAACAGGGTGCAAAACAGAGCACTATGCTTATACACACGTGCAAACAATTAATTGTACCTTTTTGATATTTTGATGAAATTGTTGGAATAGTAATTCAAATTTTATAAAAAATTTGATTATAGTTTTATTGAGATTGATTAAATACTGTTTGATGAAAAAAAGATTTGTAAAATAAAATTTAAGAGGAAATTTTTTTTTAATAAACAAGTTAACAGGTTTATAAATAATAAGATTTCTACAAGATTAAATATAAAAAATAATAATAAAATTATAGAATTTTATTACAGAGACATTCATAAGACTATAAAAGATTAAAAATAGCAATATATGTATGTTTGTTTGTAGAATTGGATATGTATGTATAATTATTTGGGTTGAAAATATTTTATTTAAAAAATAATAAGAAGATTCGTGGATATTAATTATAAGTAATTGAATAATTGTATTTGTAATTTATTATAATTAATGAATTTTTTTTTTCATTTGTAGAGGTAAGAAAATTAAATATTAAATCACACTAAATTATTATATTTTATATGAATGATTGTTGATTTAATTATACTTTTTCTTACTTAAATGTTTAATAAATTTGGAACCTTTTGCCTATCAAAAACAATGTCGATGGTATCGACATACGCAATGAAATAAGTAAACACATTTTTCATAAACTCCATCAATAATTATATATATATATATATCATAAATGGATCCCTTAAAAAAATTTGAATCCATCACTTAAAATAAGTAAAAGAAGATTTCGATTTTTTTTTTATAAGAAATCACTAAAAATAAGTAAAAGAAGAATTGGATTTCTTTTGTAAAAAATAGGTACATCTTTTAGTAAATATGGAAGCATTTGAAAGGATACGGCATTGCTCCTAAATTAGATTGTTGCCAAAATAATTAAAAAAAAAAAAAAAACTACAGGTGTGATCACTTGAGAATTCAAAGGAATATGCCAAAATCAGGATCAAAAGACTTGAAGTTCTGATCAAAGGAGCATTCAAAGGCAAGCCAGTGAGTTGTTAACAAGTTGTAACACTTTAAAGGAAAAGACGAAATGCAATAAACAAACTAATAAAAGAAACAAGTTAATGGCCTGTTCATACAAAATTACATATGAAGTGGAACGAGAATTTTGCAGTATAACTACCTATATATATAGCTTCAAAAGAAAACCCATTTCATTTCCCTTTTTTGATAGACAAATAGTGATCAGTTTCATTATAAAAGCCTACTAAAATCACTCTTTCTCCAAATATACATCTTCCTTCACTCAACAAACAAATGCTTTCCTATTCAACATCCTTATTTTCCTTCCTTTTCAACTGTCTTGTGTGTTTTCCATATAAACAGTTCAGCTTCAGCTACAGGCCATCAAGGCTTTAGTTCTGCTATATATATGCTTGTTCTTTTCCTGTTATATTTCTAATTCTCCATCAAATCTTAGCCTGGCATGAAAGCTTAATCGAGATATGGGGTCAGTTTCAGTTTCTTTGTATATTGCGGTAGTATTTGTTTCAGTTGCGGTAATAAGCACAAGTATATGGGCTATTCCAACTACACTTGATGGACCTTTCAAGCCTGTGACAGTGGATCTTGATAAGAGTTTTCGTGGGCATGCCATAGACTTGCCTGACACCGATCCTCGAGTTCAAAGGACTGTTAAGGGTTGGAAGCCTGAGCAAATCTCACTCTCTCTTTCTACAAACCATGACTCAGTCTGGATATCTTGGGTTACAGGTCTCCTCTCTCTAGCTCTTTACCATCTCTTCAGCTTTTCATTTGATTTTCTCAGCTTTTCATTTGATTTTCTTTGCTTCCACGCATGAGTTTGACAAGACTTGTTAATGAATGCCTTGGCTGGGTTACAGGTCTCCTCTCTCTAGCTCTTTACCATCTCTTCAGCTTTTCATTTGATTTTCTTTGCTTCCACGCATGAGTTTGACAAGACTTGTTAATGAATGCCTTGGCTAGGGCTCAAAAGACAAGTGTTCTTTCCAATAAAATTATAAAAAGAACAGCCTTTGGAGTGAACATTTTTTTTTATATCACGAAAATAAGGTTTTAGTATAAGTAAGACAAGTGTTCTTTCCAATAAAATTATAAGAAAAAACAGCCTTTGGAGTGAATTTTTTTTTATATTAAAAAGATAAAATTTTAGTATAAATAAAAAAAATTTTGATTTAAAATTAAATTTTTATCTTTTCAAAAATCTTTAACCATTAAATTAAAAGTTCGGTGACAAATGAATATTTTCATGAAGCCTTTTCTAGAGTCTTTTCTTCCTTTTTCTTTTTGGCTTCTCTTCATTAATTCAAACTTTTCGGCTTCTCTTCATTAAATTAAAAATAAACTCTTTTTTTTAGAGTGTTTGTCTATTCAATAATTAGTGCATAAAGAGTTGCGTTGAATTCACACCAAATATAAAAAATTTAAATCTTCGTTTCAAAGGCATAATTTACAATATATATATATATTTGTGACATAATTAGCATAGACAAAATTTTACATTTGGAAATTAATATATATATATACTAAGTATATAGTACATTTTCAATTTTTAAAGCATAACTCTAAATAAAATATTTAATTAAAATTAACAATTCATTATCGCCAACGAAATTAATTAAATTGATAAAATTGATTATTTTATCTTATAAGGTTTTGATTTTTATTATTAGCAATTTTTTTTATAAATGATACATAAATACAATATAAATTTTTGTTGAAGCTTATTACATATCTTCAACCCGAAACGGACTATCCTCCCCTCATTTAAATATTTTTATAAAAAAAATTACTAAATGAGATGTTAAATCATAATGCATCAAATCTTATAAACTCTAAAAAGTTAATATAATTTTATTTTTTGTGAGATATATAATAAATAAATAAAATTTTAATTTGAGACTGATATTACAAACGACAGGGACCATATCGCGAGACTATAACATTTTAAGTTTGTAAAATTTGACTTTGAAAAGGAATCTTTTACGCATATTGTTTGAGTATTCCATTGTTTATAAGCCTAAATAATTTTGAGATTATATTAGACTACAAAAATTCGTTGACATATTATCGAACAGATTTGAAAGTTGAGACGTATTTAAAAATAAATTATAATTAACTTTTATTATTTATGTTTTAGGATTTATAATTATTTAAATCTTGCTCATTAATAATATAATAATTTATCATTTAATGATAATGTATAAAATCATATATTATTATTGTATCAAATATAAATTCATTTATATTAGTTTAAATCAATAAAAGTGTTATCATTTTCAAATTTGAAATTTTTTTGATATTTTAATTTTTTTTATTTTTTTATATTTGAAATTATAAAAAAATAAAATTTGATCGTTAAAATTAAAAATTTATAAAAGTGTTGGTTCTTTAATTATCAAAATTCAAATACTATCAACATTGAATATAAAATTTTTTTTTTAAGAATTCAGCTTCCCATTAATTGATGACAAGTGTTGACATTGCCCCCGTTTCACTATATAAATAAAAAATTGCAGGGGAATTTCAGATAGGCAATGATGTAAAGCAATTGGATCCAAAAAGGGTGGGAAGCGTTGTTAGATATGGCAGGTTGCGATTCGCATTGACAAATCGAGCAGTGGGCCATTCCCTAGTTTACAGCCAACTTTATCAATTCCAAGGCCTCCAAAACTATACCCTCTGGAATTATTCATCACGTTCGTCTCACTGGTAAATGATCATGACCATTTATTTTTTCTTCTCTTCTCTTCTCTTCAGCTTTGTTTTCTTCTCACAATTTCTTTCCATTGAATATTTGCTATATCTGCAATTGGCCAGTTTTCTCCGGGTGCTCAATCACTTTTTGTTTTTATTTGAGGATTCAAAAATTCGAACCCCACTCGTAGACTGAATAACATATATGCATCATTGAACTAAATTCGAAATGATTACCTATGACCTTCTTGTGTATTTATCCTATAGGATGATTATCTCTTTTTTTGGTTTTTGTCTGAATATTATCTCTTCTACATAAAGCTAGCTTTGTATTCAGTTGACTTTCCTACAAATTATAGGAGCTTATAAAATGATAAAAATATCTAGCTTAGTTTGATTGTATTAAAAAAAATCCCCCCAAGAGTTCAAGATGTGCACCAAAATAAGTGAACTAAAAAACATATAAATTTATACTTGTTAAACTTAATATCTATTCATGAATTGTTTATGCTTGTTTGTTTTTAATCCTGCATTGTTAGCCATTTTAGTGGAAAGTGATGTACTATATGTTAATTCTTTTCTATTTTTTTTCACTTAATTTAATATGTTTAAATAATCAAGAACTGTACCATTTTATTTTTGTTTTTTTATTTATGTCACTTGTATTTATGTGAAATACCAACCTGTGAAAGTTTTACATCTCCAATGAAATTGAAAATTTTGCAGGTTTGAAACCTAACACCTTATATTACTACCAATGTGGAGATCCATCCATCCCAGCAACGAGTGATGTTTACTATTTTAGAACAATGCCAGTTTCTGGTCCAAGGAATTATCCGGGAAGAATAGGAATGGTTGGAGACCTGGGGCTTACTTATAATACAACTTCAACAATTGGTCACCTGATGACAAATCATCCTGATCTTGTCCTGTTACTTGGGGATGCAAGCTATGCAAACTTGTATCTTACCAATGGAACTGGTTCTGATTGCTACTCCTGCTCCTTTCCTGATAGCCCTATTCATGAAACCTATCAGCCTCGTTGGGATTATTGGGGAAGGTGAATTAATTATGATCTGAATCTTTCTTTTGTTTCAATCAGTTTCCAAATAAAATTACTTTCTGTCACATTTGCATTTTTTTTTTATATTTAAGGTTGTTGGAATTTGAATTCGGATCAGTGGAAATAGAAGTCCAGCAATCCACCAGGCTGTTGGCCACATTTGCATTTCATTTAACATTAGAAGCAAATTAATTATTTGCCTGATAAGATCATCGTGGTGTACTTGCTACCAGATTTATGCAGGCTCTGGTGTCTAAAGTTCCGATGATGATGATAGAAGGGAACCATGAGATAGAAGAACAGGCTGAGAATCAGACATTTGCAGCTTACCGTGCTCGATTTGCATTTCCATCCGAAGAAAGTGGATCATCATCTACATTCTATTATTCTTTTAATGCAGGTGGCATTCATTTTGTGATGCTAGGCGGCTATGCCAACTATAACAAATCAGGTGAGCTCAAAAGCCAATACCATCTGTCTACCTCTTCCATTATATGTAACTCCACTTATCATGTGGCCATTACCCTTTGGCATTGGGTGCGCAAAGCTAACACTTATATGCCCAATGACCTTCTCCTTTTTATTGGATGTGAGATTAAAACACCCTGCTACTTCCTTTGGAACGCTTGTCATGACACAAACGTTAAGCTGATAAGCGCCAGTACTCCATAGATACAGGACTGAAAAAAGCCAATCGCCTAGCCTTAGAAACCAAATAATTAGAATCCTCTATTTTTTTTTTTCAACAGGGGATCAATACCGGTGGTTAAAGAAGGACCTAGATAAAGTTGACAGAAAAGTGACTCCATGGTTAGTGGCAACATGGCATCCTCCTTGGTACAGCACCTATACTGCACATTATAGAGAAGCAGAGTGTATGAGGGTCGCAATGGAAGAATTATTATACAAGTATGGAGTTGACATAGTCTTCAATGGACATGTAAGTCAAAGTTTTACAATGAACATCATTTAACTTGAATTTATGTTTGTGAATAAAAGCATATAATTGTTGTTTGTCAATGACAAATTACATGCACTTGGAGAGCTGATGATCAATTTTGCAATAATCAATCAACAGGTTCATGCCTATGAGAGGTCAAACCGAGTGTATAATTACAGTTTGGATCCTTGTGGTCCTGTGCATATTACAGTTGGTGATGGTGGCAACCGAGAGAAAATGGCAATTACACATGCCGATGAACCTGGAAACTGCCCGGAACCATCAACCACGCCGGATAAATTTATGGGTGGGTTTTGTGCATTTAACTTTACATCTGGCCCCGCAGCAGGTAAATTCTGCTGGGACAGGCAGCCTGATTATAGTGCATACAGAGAAAGCAGCTTTGGCCATGGAATTCTAGAGGTATACTGCAGAAACTTTATAGAGCTTCTTTCAATGGAAGTTCTTAAAATTGAATTACAAACTCATAATCAGCAAGTGTTTTTCAGGTGAAAAATGAGACTCATGCTCTGTGGACATGGTACCGCAATCAGGACGCTTATGGCACTGCAGGTGATGTGATTTATATAGTGAGGCAACCTGATAGATGCCCTGTTGAACCAGAGGTAATCTTTTAAACTTATGCATATTCAACTCTTACAAATCCATTGCATCTTAAAACACCAAAATCAACCGGCTGATATTTAAGCACAAATGGATTGTTTATGATAAGATGCTTTGAGTCATTCGAGCTAAAAGAAAATTTCTGTCATTATCAAATTGTATTAGATTTGATAATTGAATTATTTATGTTGTATTTATTTCATGTTAAATATATATAAAACACAAAATTACAAAGTCAATTGACACAAAAATATGATATTTTTTATTACTAAATTCATATATGTTTTTGTTGAACTTTTAAATTGGATTACTTTCATATTTATTTTATATTATTTTTGTGTTGTATTATTAAATCGTATTTTAAGTTATCATATATAAATTGTATGACATTACTTACTAGCATTTGATCACAGAGATTGACAATAGATTACTTGTTTTTCATTTTTTTTCTTTTAATATTTCACTTTGCCAGGTAATTTCAAGGTTTTCTCACAAAGGGTGAGCTCAGACTTCCAAAGCACAATTATAGAGAAAGATTGAAAAGCCAATAATCAAAGATTCAAAAGGATCATTTCGTTATTATAATTTCCAGTTTCTTACTTTGAAGTAAATGCATAAATTTGACCCGATCAAAGTGACAATATGTTGTACCATCATCTTTTATGAGTAACATTACATCCTTTCTATATATATATATATATATATGAACAGATAACTTAGTCAAAATTTAATTTAATAGTAATTAAAAATAATTATAAAAATAATTAAATAAAAATTGAAATAAAGTGGATTATTGAAAAAGATATTAATGAATTTTTATGAAATAATTTCATGAGATTCAGTCAATTACCTTGATAGTGAGATATCATTGATAAATAAGAATCAATCTATTACCATTTGATCTTCGTCATGAAACAAATCATATTTTACCTATCATATTTTAGGTAAGGTTAAAATATTAATTTTTTTAAAATTTTATTATTTTACTTAAATAAACATTTATATTTTTATTGTATCTAAATAAATTCTTATTTTAAATGAAAAAATTAATTTTATATTTAAGATTTATTTAGATATAAATTAAAGATTAAGTACTTACTTGATACAAATTAAAAATTAAAAATTAAAAACTTATTTAGACATAAATTCAAATTAAAAATTTATTTGAAGATAATAAAACTATAAAGATTTATCTAAATAATAATCCTCGTCACTTTTTTGTTATTTTAATTTTTAAAAAATAATTTGTATCCATGGGCAGGCCTAAGTGGGCTCAATTTGAGCTTTACCTGCAAACACATCAATGCCGCCCAAAAGCTTATGTCATTACTATCAAAATAATTAAAAAAAATTCAGGGGCTAAATACTATTATTAAATTTAAAGATACATTATTGATTTAATAAAATAATAACTTTCTAAATTTGATAGGACAGTTAAATATATATATATATATATATAGAAAAAAAGAAAAATAAAATATATGATCTCCAATAATAAAAATAAAACAGAGCTAGGATTAAAATCCCATTATTTCTCCTTGTTAGACTATGATAAGGATTACAACAATTCGGAGTTGAATCAAAGTTGATATCTTATTGTTTATAAACTTATAATTTTTTTATAATTATACTGCACCTATATGTACAAAGACTATTCAATATCTTCTCTATGACTTTTTAGAAACCTTTGCCTCTTTCTTTTTCCATGCTGGTTTTGGCTATGGTGATTTTAAACAGGCTAATACATTGCTTGATTCTGCTGAGCTTCATATTTGTAGTTAATGGGGGATTTCCATCAACCCTTGAAGGACCTTTCAAGCCAGTTACTGTGCCTGTAAACTATAGCATTCTTGGAAAAATGACTGGCTTGCCAACTGATAAGTATCCTTTGCTAAGGCCAAAGATTAATGTTCAGCCTGAACAAATTTCACTTACTCTCTCTTCACACTATAGCTCTGTTTGGATTACATGGATCACAGGTACTTTTCTTTTTCCTTTTTGTAATCTGCTGTATGTTGTTTATGTGTTCTTTTATCTGGTTTTTACTTTCTGATTTGTTCTTGTAAAGGCATGGCAATTATGGATATCGAATAGCTGTTGTATGGTTGGTTGGTAGACTGTTGAACTCTTTTTTTTTTAACTAATAGTTAATTCTTGGTTCTAATGACCGGATATCAAATCTTGGCAACTTCAAATACCGAATATCGTAATTAAGAACTTCAATTTTAACAAATTACCAATCAGTTAATGGTGCTTTAAGACAAGTTTTGCTACCGAATTTAAATAGCTGTTTTCAGGAAACAGGAAAAACAAAATTTCTTGAGTCATCGAAGTCCTTGTGCCATTGTGTTAAAACTGTTTTTTTTTTTCATGCTTCATGCTGATTTATTGTTCTGAGTTTTGGGTTTCTTTTATTTGCCTTTCTGTCAGGAGTCATGTCTTCCTCAAATTTGATTATAGTATTTGCTTTCTTCTGATTTTTCATTAATTTTTTATGAACTAAATTTTCAGTGGAATATCAAATTGGTGATGATATAAAACCACTGGATCCTCAAAAGTGTGGCAAGTGTTGTTCGATACGGAATCTATAAATCAGGCAGGAATAATCAAGCTACAGGGAATTCCTTTGTTGACAATCAAGAACATCCTAATGAAGGCCTAAAAAACTACACTTCTGGAATTATCCACCGAGTTATTGTCACAGGAATCAGATAATCCATCATATTGACGCTAGAGCTATGCACTTTTTTTGCTCTTCAAGTGTTTTTTTGGTTTTCAATAAAAGTTCATCAGCTGTAGTCTATTCTCTTCTGTTCATTTTGCTTCTTGTGAACCAGGAAGCGTTGAGTTCTTCACTGGATTCTCATGCATAGTCATCTTTTGCAGTTTGCATTACCTTGGTTTCTAGTTTGTTAGGGCTTATATGAATTATAGCAGGACATCTGCTCCTTGTGACCGAGTGATTGATCATCACATATTGAACCATGGAAGATTGTTGATTTTTTCTTTGGACTGTATTTTCTAATTTTTGTGTCACATGTTTTCATGTGGCACTAACATACTCATTGATTCAGAATTCCTATGATTGAATATTGATGATCATAAACAATGTCAGTCAAAAGCAGACTTAAAACTCTATTAGTCAATCAAAACAAACATTTTACTTCTTGATGGTTTCAGTTGAGTTACAACAACATTTGGGTTCATTTAGTAAATTCTTACATAATATTTGTCCTTCATGCATGGGGAAGAGGGAGGTGTGCATTTGGTGCAAATGAGGGCATAGAATCTTGAATCTTTTGAGTTAGTATCACTTTACTCTCATGTCTTTCTGCAGCGTTGGATCCTGATACTCTGTATGAATATCAATGTGGAGATCCTTCTATACCAGCAATAAGTGTTGTTCATTATTTTAGGACAATGCGTTCCCCGCCTGGAGACTATCCAAGCAGAGTAGCGGTGGTTGGAGACCTGGGTCTTACTTATAACACAAGTACAACAATTAGTCACATGCTAGCCAACCGTCCAGATCTTGCTTTGTTGATTGGGGATTTAAGTTTTGCTGACTTATATCTTACAAATGGAAAGTTCTCTAACTGTAGCTCTTGTTCATCTCCGCAAACTCCTTTGCAGGAATCATATCAGCCTCGTTGGGACTATCGGGGAAGGTATGGAACTTAGGTAGCCAAGGGCGGATTTATGCTTTGGATTCGGGTGTGAATGGACACCCAAAAAATTGGAAAATAAAAAAATTTGAAGGAAAATTTTGCGCTGACACACCAAAAATTTTCCTTTAGACACCTTTTCTGTGGACAAAATTGATAAATTCATCAACAGCGTTCTATATATGTTATAAGTGGATACTCAAGAAAAATATCCTAGATCTGCACTGTAGGCAGCCTTCCTCTTTGGTAGGCTCTTTTCCACTTTTCAAATTCAGTGGTTCTTTATGAATTTACCAATGCAGAAAAACCAAATCCTTGTTGAGAACTAGTGTCCACAATATAATCTTGTGATTTTGTTTATAGGATTAGAGATAAAATCAGGAATGAAACTGGGCTATTGTTTGCAGGTTTATGTAGATTCTAACAGCTACTGTTCCAACAATGGTGATAGAAGGGGATCATGAGATTGAAAAACACGCTGATAATCAGATGTTCAACGCTTACAGTTCTCGATTTGCATTTCCATCCAACAATAGTGGCTCCACATTGTACTATTCTTTTCATACCGGCGGAATACATTTTGTGATGCTCGGTGCATATGTTTCCTATGATAAATCATGTAAAGTCATCAATTCACCCATTTTCCTCATTATCCTTTCTTATTTTGTACATGTTCTTTTCTTCTTGTTTACTTGCCTCATAATGAGACTATCTTGCTCTTTGGTTGCAGCTGATCAGTATAAGTGGCTCGAAAGAGACCTGAGTAATGTCAACCGAAGTGTGACACCATGGCAGGCAGCTGCTTGGCACACTCCCTGGTACAGCACCTACAATGAACATTATAGAGAAGCAGAATGTATGAGAGTGGAGATGGAAGAAATGCTATGTAAGCATGGTGTCGACATTGTTTTCAACGGACAAGTAAGATCAGTTTACCATCTCTGTGATAAGCCCATACAAAATGTTATAAACAATACTGTAAAGTTTATTTGATTTAGAATACTAGAGGGTACTAAAACAAAAGGAAAATTTGTTGACAATGAATCAGGTTAATGCCTATGAGAGATCAAACCGAGTGTACAACTACACTTTGGATCCTTGTGGTCCTGTTCATATCACTGTTGGTAGCGGTGGAAATGAAAAGAACTTGACACTTGAGCATGCTGATGATCCTAGTAATTGTCCAGAACCCTCTACTACCCCGGACAGATTTATGGGTGGCTTCTGTGCATTCAATTTTACATCAGGACCGGCAGCTGGTAATTTCTGCTGGAATGAACAGCCTGAATATAGTGCATAGAGAGACACTAGCTTTGGCTATGGGATTCTTGAGGTACAATTCTCTCTCTCTCTCTCTCTCTCTCTCTCTCAAACTCATTCATGCACATCAAATGCACATTAAATAACATGTTACAATGGTAAAAAAGGAGCAGATAAGGTACTTTAATCTCGTATCGGATATGAAAAAGAGATTATTGGGGTTTAAAAATATTGGCGTTGCACATCTTGATAAGTCGGTTTTGAGGGGAGAGGGTAATGATTATGTGACAAGTGTTATTAGAGCAGATCTTAGATCGTTCGACTTACATCAAATGCTTTGAAAGAAGATAAGTAAAGTGATCAGTAACGAAAGCGTCACAAGATTGGAGTGGGAGAGAAAGAAGTATACAAATACTTTAATCTTATATCAAATATGGAAGGAGATCACTGGAATTTAAAAATGTTGACGTTGCATACCTTAATAAACTGATTTTAAAGGAAAAAGGTAATGAATACGTGACACAATCACATATTGCCATACTTGCACTGTCATTTACAACTACTATATGAAAATGTCAACAATCTGTTTCTGTTGGGAATGACTAAAAAGCTACTCTTGAATTGGTAAAAACAATTAGCAAGGTTTTCCAAATAGGAAGTGATTTACCCTTTAAAAAAAAAAAAGAAAAAAGCCTACAAAATTGGAGCACCAACATTGAAGTTTCAGTTTGTATCATTACAATTTTTTACTGGACGCCATGAATTTCTTATGTAGTGACATACTAACAGAGTTTCATGTAGCCAATTAAATCTAGCTAGCCTTCAAATATACTAAGGAATTAGTTATATCTAGCATATCTAACAATTCGTATATTAATATAATATAAATATTTATAATTTATATATTTGTGTTGTATTTTATATGAAAATTACATATTTCAATTAATATTACATAAGAAAAATAAAATAAAAATTTTAAGAATTGTTAAATTCATATATGATTTTTATTAAAATTTTAATATGTTAACTTTATGTCTTTTTTATATTATATTATCATATTATATTTTAAATTATGAAATTTAATATCTAGCATAAATTAAACTATGTAGAAACATATACAGAAAGGTATTCAATTTTGAATAGTCGTAATAAGAGTGCCAACTAGTGGAGTATCGTTTGTGTGGCTCACAGGTTAAAAATCAGACTCATGCCTTGTGGGCTTGGTACCGTAATCAGGACTGGGCTGGTCACGATGTGATTTACATAGTAATGCAGCCAGATCGGTGCCCCAGTTGACCCAAAGGTCATTAAGCTTTTGAATTTTGACAGCTGAAAGTCAAGAAATTGAAAGTGAAGAGTGGCGTGATTTTAAATCTAAAAATGCATGAAAAACAATGCAAATTAAAAGGAAAAAAAAAGGGTTAATTCCATAGGAAAAACTGTGGCTTGGTTCTAGCCCTTCCCCAATATTTTGCTTGCTTATTTATTACACGTTGTTTCTGTCTCAGGTATAGAAGTCCCAGACTCAATCAAGGAAAGAGAAGATTGAGGAGCAGATTGTTAAGAAAAAAAGCCTGAGGGTACCATCACCATGTTCATGACCACTAGTGTTTTTCTGACTTAAAACTGTTTCTATATCTGGACTTGTTCGAGATCATTCTTTGTCATTTAGGATCCATTCATTTGTAACCCGGAAAGATTACTATATTAAAATTTTCTCAAGATTAGGATTTTCTATGTCAAGTTCATTTTCTCCAGGGGCTTAATTCGTATAATTAGGCAGATCCCAAATGCTCATTGTTGGTATTGCTATATCACTAGTTACCACAATTTATAAGAAAGAAAAAGGAGTTTGTTACAATTTCACCATTTTACATTTACTTGATTAATTCGATTGGATCAATTAATTCGATGAACTGAGAACTGATCGAATAAAAACCTTGATCTTGTTCAACTCAACTTCTCCTGATCTACGTTTGGCAATAAACAGGTAATGATCAAACCCAGAAAAGATCTAGATTCATAAAAGGAAAATCCATAGATGATAGCTGTTTTGTTTACATCTCATAAATATATGTATATATATATATATACACACACACACCAGGAAACATTGAAGAATAACATTGAAATATTGAATTGAATTTGAGAGAGCTAAGAAGGTTGGATTCTATTAGAGATCTTACCAGTGCTCACTCTAGCTCCTTGCTACTAATAATGCTAGATGAGATCTCTAGAATAACCAATTTGATGCCTGAATATGTCCAGAAAAGCAGGCGAAATCATGGAGTGTTGTTCAATAAAGCTAGAAAAAGGCTCCAACTTCTAACAAAAACGCCTCTTCCCGTCGTTGGGTCATGCATCTCTTAAAAGATCCATATGGGGTGCAAAATAAATGATAGAACAAGTAAGAGCATAACTGAGATTGAGCTTATGGCGATTATACAATCCAATGGAGCTTTAGAATCATCTGTTGTGGGTATTGGAGGGGTCATTCCAGGGTTATTTTGTCCAGTACTGCCATTGCCGCCATTGACTGGTGTAGTTCCCGTAGTTGTCGGTACATTGGGGTTGCCTGTCACTGTTGTTGGTGTAAGCTATCCCTCCGGCTGTGCTGGAAATTTAACAACTCAAGCTGTTTAATCGCACAAAGAGCGGAGACAAGAACTACAAATAATGATAGGGCAGCATAGAAGTGTTATAAAATTGGTAAGAATCATCTGATCAAATCCAGTCAAGCTTACACAAAACCAATTTGGTTGGTGTTTGTCAAAATCCAGAACTGTTGAAAGATCAAATTAGAGTTTAGACAAGTGAGCTTTGCCTAGCAAGATGGACCAACCTGACCAAAGTTACGGTAAACAACAACACATGACTTAGCTCAATCAAAATCCAATCAAAGTTTGTCTAAGAGCTTTCAGTAGTCTAAACTAAGATCAACTAATTGTCCTAAGATAGGACCATGTAGGACCATGCTTGTGGGAAAAAGAATTGTAAAATGTTTCTGTTTTATTTTTACTACCATAAAGAGGGGGAATAAAAGAAAAACTAGTCCAAAAGTAGTCTTTGGTGGACCACCAGTACCATCTTAAGAAAAATTTCCCAAGTTGCCCATTTTCTAATAAAGTAGTAGTGCCTATCCTTCCAAATTCACATAAAAAATGAAAAAGCATTCTTGAAAAGTGAAGCAAATGATAGAAATATTGAAACATACAAAAAGAAATAAGAAAACCACTAACATACGATGTAGAGAAATGAGTTGGAAAAAACCCAATAAATAACAAATAGCAAAAAAGGCATTCCACCCATTTACAAAGACCGGAAGCAATCAAACGGTTTAAAACAAACCAAAAAAAAAAAAAAAAGGAGAAAAAGTTAAAGAACTGAACAACATACATATTCGGACTCTACAATGGGCAGGCGAAAGCGGTGATATGGCAGGCTGAGAGTTCAGCCTTTCACTTGTTCGATATATATATTTGTATTAAATATCCGACAATCCCACACTGTTTGAGTTGATTACAGGAATATTAATATATATATTTTTTATTTCCATACAGCAAATTACAATCAACTGCTTAGTGGGGCTATTCTATTCAAGCCACTAATGGACATGCTTTGAGCCTAGTGGCGGCAGGCAAGAGCTATATACTGGATTCTTGATGCATGCTTTACCACATTCCCATAGCCTTAAAGTCCTTTGGTTACGCAGCCTTATACCTCATCAAAAGAACACCAAACCTTGACCTTAAAAAAAAAAAATTTGCGTGGTTATCATTCAGAAACCACACAGAAGATAACTTGGATTTAATGGACCTAACCTTGGCCTCACTGATGGCCCTAACATCGATAAGAGTAAATGCAGTCACCATGAATTAAATACCAAACCTTAGGACTATGAGTTGAGGTAGTAAAATGATTAGTCCTCAAATTGGATAATTGTCCAAGTATGGTCATCCTAGTTGAGTCATAGAAGAATCCTTTCTGTTATTAAAAAAATAGTAAAGATTTCCACTGCTTTTACTATGTGTTGTTTTGTGATAAAAACAGTAAAAACATCCATTATTTTTTAATAGCAGAGAGGATCCTTTCCCACTAATCGTTAAGCCGATAAGGGAAGAAAAAGCTTGCTTCGTCTCCTTCCTTTGGGCAGAGTACTTATTGGAATATGAAACTTAAACTATTAATACAAGCAATTTTCTACTCATCTAGAAACATTTACTCATCAGGGCCTCATTTGGATGGACGTTTAGCTCTAATTTAGGCCAGTTGAAGGCCTCCACCATACGGGTAAGACCAATGCGATTCGACCATTAACAACCACATATGGCCTAAAATCCCACAATCCAAAACCCTCTTCGCACCATAGCCTTTCTTTTCAATTATGCCCATATCCTCCATTTTTTCCTTTTATCTTTGGGATTATAGTAGCAGGAGGAAAATATCTCACCCATTTAACTTTCTTTTTTCTTTTTTTTTTTTTATTTTTCATTTTAAAATTTTTGAATAACTTTTTAATTTAATATAATATATAATAAATTGTTAGGGGCAGAGACAATTTCATCCTTGCACTATAATGACAAAAAAAAGTGACAAATATATTGGAAATAACTGGAAAGGGTGATTGTGATGAAGGGTTGGAATTAGGACTGGACCATTAAAGTCCAATTGGATTTTAACCCTCTCCCCTCCTAGTAAACAAAGCCATCCCATCCATAACAAATTGTAAATTATGTAAGATTATGTTATGCTTTCTGAAACGCCCTATTTACTTCATTGAATGGAGTGTGATGCCATTTGCATTTCCTCCCCTTCCAACAAAGGGCATTGCATTTCTTAAGAAGTTTACAACTTTAGTTACATTTTTTCCCTTCAATATATATTGCCAGAGCTCCAAGAAGTTGTTAAGAAGTATTGTTCTAATTTGTTAAGGACTATCGTCTAATTGTGATCCTAACTCATTTTAGCAATACATACTAAACGTTAGTGTAAGTAGCCGCATGGATAGCTAAGATTAATAAGTGTTTTAACATTTTTCTTGGAATTTTATAACATAAAATACATTTTTTTTTTACTTAAAAAAGAATCTTGCAACCTAAGCTCAAAGACGCAACCAATAACTCGTCAAACTCACCTTCTAATATGTGCATATTATATGGATACTTAGATTGTACAATCTAACTATATTTAGGCCTCATTTGGTACAATAGGATGGTCTGGTGGAGAGAGCTCCTTAATGAATTCAAAAATTAAGTATGCAATGCGATGAGGAGCTCTCCCACCATAGCTCTCCATTGTACCAAATGGGCTATTATACTCTTATGGGTTCAAAATGTGCATAGCATTTTGTTTATCCTAGCTTTAAGGGATATGTAAAGTGGAACAATGTGGTGAGAAGACCGAATCATTTAATGAAATAGACGCAAGACCTTAACAGACACAGAGTATTTCAAGGAAAATTAAAAAAAAAAAAATCAAATTATTATAGTAACAAAAAACCAATATGACAATTGGGAACTTCCTAAGGTTTCTTACCTTAGCAAATGTAAAACCATTTTTGTATTTGGTTAGAAAATTTTAATATTATCTAATAAAATCATTTATATTATAATCTTTGATAACACATTAATAACATATGAAAAATATGAAAATATAAAAATAACTTATTTGTTTAATATTTTATGGGATTTTTTATTATAAATTATTTATATATTTAGTTAAATATTTTCAAAATGTTGTTATATCATGCAAAGCCTAATCATATTCTGAGATTGATTGTCCTCTACATAAAAAATATGCAATCGACCTTTGAGATAAAGTTGTTGAAAATATAACGAAGATCATGCTTTTAATCTAAAAGAACATGATTTTTGTTTAAATATATTAAAGAAATTTATTTTTATAATATTTTATAAAAAAATTACTATGTTTATGAGGAAAATAACATTATCTATATAATCCAAAGACACAATTAAGTGAAGATAATGAGATAAAAATTTTTACTTTCCCTTTGAAATCTGAAAAAAAAATTAGGGATAAAAAAATTTTGAATTCTTACTTTTTTTTTCTTTTTTGTCATATTGAAAATATAAAATTCTTGATGCAAAAAAAAAAAAAAAAAATCCAACCAAATTTTAAAATAAAATGACAAAAAGTTAAATTTGAGAGAAAAAAATTAAAATTAAATCCGAGAACTAACCCCCTAATAGTAAATAATATATTTTCAAGACTCAAGCATCTCTTGCTAGACAAAAACTAAGCATATTTGCATCACTAATTCAATACCGCAGACACAGATAAACATACAGTCACGGATAACCCACAGTATGCCCGTATCTGGAGTATCTAGTCCGTTGGATGTCCTGAACAAAGAGTATCATCCAACGGTTAAAAAAAATGAGCTCGTTCCATCAAAACATTACATAACTAAAACACTACAAAGTGAGAAAGCCAAGGCGTTAAAGAAGAGCACAAGAGACATAAGCCTAGTAAAAACTGACATGCACAAAGTCACGACTGTCATCAGGAAAAACTGAACGGTTAGAGATCAAGATGCCAGGCATATAGACACGTGTCATGCATCTATCAAATTAGAGCATAATCAGAGAAGCTCACTCTTTCCTCAAGAATATAGGCATCGAATATGTTACTATTACTTAGTATCTAGTGAACTGTATAAAAAAAAAAATCAAGAGAATGCTTGAAGCTGAAGAAAATAGAACAAAATCTTTCTAAAGCTACCTTGTTAAAAAAAAAAAGGAAAAAAGCAAAAGAATGCAATGTACTTGTGATGAAAATAGTAGAATCCCAAGTTTATTTTTACACATAATAAGTTTTAAAGACAGCTTTTTAATAATGTAAGAGAAAAAAATGCATACCTTTGAGAATATGGGTACATACAAGATCCATAACCTATATATATAAAAGAGGAAAATATTATAAAATAAGCAAAACCCTGTCGTAAAAACCAACCAATAAAAGGAAAGGAAGTTGAAGGAGAAGGAACAAACTGGGATCAGTTTTAAGCAACAGTGGCAGGTGCCAGCAAAAGTCACAGGAACCAGGAGCATGGCCCCTACGTTGGTAAGTAAGCTATTGAAAAGCATAAGAGGCGCATGAGCCCAGGATAGTCGTTGGAAGCAAACAAAGCCCATTTGACAGAATAGGGCCGCAGTCAGGCCCAGAGCCCACATGCAATCGTCCAGTGAAGTTTGCAGAGCTTGGTTAACTGCATCACTGTCTGGCACAACACCAGCTTGTTCCTTGAACAACCAAGAAGCTGTTTACTAGCAAGGAGAGTATGAACATACCAGCTTTAAGACTGGTACTGCCATGGAGAAGAGTTTAAGTTGGTAAAGCAAGACAGAGATAGAGGAAAGAGAGGGAGGGGGGAAGAGCCCTTTCTCTTCTTTTCTGCTTTTCTTTTCCCCCCCTTTTTTTTTTGTTTTTATTGTGGTTATATTTATGCTATATGGTGTGGGGGTACTTTCATGGGTTGATAATTGGCCTTATTGGCCGAAAAGGAAAAGAGAAATAAAATTATTGTACCATTCCCTGTTTTAGATCTTAGTTCTCAAGAATGGATTTACAAAATTACCCATTTCTTTTGAAAGTGGTATTGGATTCTTCTCAGTTGTCCTCGGTACATTATAATTTACAGCTGTTAATTCTGAAAGAACTGGATTCTCTCGCACAGTTTTCACCCGGTTGATGTCTTCTTTCAAATTGTAGCCAAACATTGGCCAAAATGAAAATCCAAACTATTATTAAGCCATTCAGTTTGATTAATCCAGCACAATTTTGATCCATCTATCACTCCAGTTGGTAGAAAACTCAAAATATTACTATACATGTACATAATAATTTAATAGTTTAGTAGGGAATATTCCTCCAAAAAAACAGGTTTAAAAAAGTAGGTGACACTATAGGATAGCCACATTAATGAGCAAATGTTGTCATAGGATCATGAACTTCAATCCAAGCTCATATTTTCCAACTGTTATGCAAAAGGTTAGCCCCAGCTTCACCACAAATAGGAAACAAAGCCCTACACAGAATATCCATAAGATGAATGACTAAAAATATTCATCTGCAAAACAATCAATTTAATGCCTTTGACACGTAAATTCCTATAAAAATAACCTCAATTAATAGGAAATGAGCTCTCAAGGCGATAGGACCAAATAAAAAAGAATACCGAAGCTTTTCTGAGGATATAATTTCATGGTATACATCTTAGAACTTATTACATGTCAAAAATGGGTATCAATATATGGTAATTGTTGTTGTACACTCACCTCTTCCTTTCAGGTATCTGTGCCTCTCTCCTCTGGGGTTGTGGTACTAACTTTACCAGGCACCCTGGTGTCACAAGAAACAGAACAAGCATGGAACAAAACCTTTCGCTCAAATTTTTTCATAGAATAAAATGTATGCCTCTCTGCGAAGAACTTCTTCAAGTGATACTTGGCGCACACAAAGATCACTCGCATAATACCACAGAGAACTGACATGTCCAATCTCGGCCTTTTCTTTCCTCTCCTCACCTCCTCTCACATATGCAATGTAGTGGCCCCATCTCATTGTTCCCAAATGCTCCACAACCCCCACCAGACGGTAAATACAATTATCTTTGTCTTCAGACCTGCAAATTTTAAACATGTTTGTAAATCACATAAAATCAATGCTTTTTTTTTCTTGTTGTTTGTAATGTTTTTCATTAGTATAGACTCATATTTTAACTAACAACAGATTTAATAGACAATATGTGTTTATATCATTTCACACTCTACTGACAAAATTGACAGAACTTAAAGAACTTATCATAATAATATTTCAACATTTGCTTGAGACGCACTGGTTTGTATGCAATTACAACCAAAATAATTCTTGCTAGGAACATTATTAAGAATTCAACTATTTCATGGCATACAATAGATAGCCAGACGGAAAAAGTAATTCAACTATTCAACTATTTCATTCCAAGAGAAAACACCATTTCTTTCCCTTAAAATCACTTTGCAAGGGGTTCTAGCTGCCTTATGAAAAGGTAATGAGACCGAGAGAACTGGACGCATAAGCAATAAAGTGTAATGTACTAGTTATATAATGTAAAATCTCCAATAAAACTTGTTATATCAAGTACATATAAAACCATCCCAGGTTCCTTAGAATGATAATATAATGAATGGTGGTTTCAAAACTAAAACATATATTAGATAAATAAAGAGGTTCCTTGAAATTTTCGAACTCTTGCGTGGAAAGCCATAGGAATGATGATGGACTATTATGTATTAATGTACCATCTGTAGCAAAGTACCAAGGACTTCAATATCCAAATACATGCACAAATGCCCGGAAACATGTACATGCGTACAGACACGTTATAGTGAGCTCATGCAAACAGACACAGAGATCAAAATAAAGTAGGTGATCAAGAGAGCCACATACTGAAAAACAGCTAAGGAGGTGCATGAGAGTG